>RJWT010021072.1:0-17727 GCA_004365215.1 Cuniculus paca | reverse complement strand
ACTTGTACATCTATCCTTTCTGTGCTAGAGGCAATAGCAGAACAAAGCACAAGAAAAAAAAAATAAAGACAGATAAATAACAATAATAAAGAGCCCAAAACAATAACAATATAAGCTTTCTAAACTAGGTGATGGGAAGATACCAAAGGTTGTTATTTTGTATAGTTGCCTCCAAGAGTTGCTCAGATTACCAGGTATAGGCACACAGAATTGGTCCAGTCCTGTGAATGTTTTGTTAACTGTTTTGTTCTAAGAACAAATAAAATTAACAGTACAATCATTTCATCAATCTTAAGTATATATATATATACAAATTTATATCTTTACTTTTCCCTTCTTCTCTCCTTTTCCATAAGTTGTTTTCTCTTTTAGCGGTTTCTTACTCTTTTCCTCATATTTATTGGGGATTTTGTATCTTATTGAGTCTTTCAGTTTCTTACACTAGGGAGACCATGTGGTATTTACACATGTGAATTTGATTTATTTCACTTATGAGTATGGCCTCAAGTCGCATCCACTTACCTATAAAAGTCTCAATGTGATCCTTCTTTATAGCTGAGTAGTACTCCAGTATATAAAAGTACCACATCTTTTTTTTCCATTTCTCAATTGATGGGCATCTGGGTCGTTTCCAAGATTTGGCGATTACAAATTGTGCTGCTATAAACATGGGTGCACATATGTCACTGTGGTATGATATTTTCACTTCTGGGAATATGCCCAGAAGCAGAATAGCTGGGTCAAATGGGACTTCCAATCCTAGCTTTTTAAGGAAACTCCAAACTGATTTCCACAGTGGCTGCACCAGTCTACACTCCCACCAACAGTGGACAAGGGTTCCTTTTTCCCTACAGCCTCTCTAGCATTTGTTGTTGGTGGTTTTCTTGATCCTGGCCATTCTTTCTGGAGTGAGATGAAATCTCAGAGTTGTTTTAATTTGCGTTTCTCTAATGACCAATGATGCTGAACATTTTTTCATGTATTTATTTGCCATTCGTATTTGCTCAGCTGAGAAGTGTGTTTTCATCTAAGATGGCCATTTTTGGATTGGGTCTTTGAGTTTCGAAGGCCTAATTTTTTAAACTCTTTATATGTCCTAGATAGAAGACCTTTGTCTGAAGGAAAGGTGACTAAGATTTTTTCCCAATTTGTGGATTTTCTTTTCACTCTGTTGGAGATTTCTTTTGATATGCAAAAACTTTTTAATAAGACAAGATCCCAGCTGTTGATTCTGGGAAGTGTTTCGCGTGCAGTTTGATTTTTGTTCATGAATTCTCCACCTACCCCTATGTCTTCAAGATTTCTACCTACTTTGTTTTCCAGCAGATTTAGTGTTTCTGTTTAATATTTAGATCTTTGATCCATTTTGACTTTAGTGCACAGTGATAGGCTTGGATTTAGTTTTAGTTTTTGGCATATGGAAAGTCAGTTTTTCCAGCACCACTTATTAAAGATGCTTTCTTCCAGTGAACATGTTTTCCCCCTCTGTCAAGGTTAAGGTGACTGAGTGTGTTTGCAGTTGTGGTTGTATCTTCTAATCTATTCCATTGATTCTCAGGTCTGTTTTGACTCCAGTACCATGCTGATTTCATCATAGTAGCTTTGTAGTATAATTTTAAGTCTGGGAGTGTGATGCCTCCTGCCCTGCCCTTATTGCCCAGAACTGCCTTTGCTATTCTAGGTCTCTTCTGGTTCCAGATGAATTTTAGGAATGATTTCTCTAGATCTGTGGGGTATGCTAATGATATTTTGGTGGGAATTACAATAAATCTGTATAACAATTTTGCGAGAATGGCCATTTTCACAATGTCTGTTCTTTTCTAGTTAATATTTTGAATGGGCCAAATTTTTAAAGTCATCCAAATAATCTTGATACCAAATAATCCTTATGAGAATTTTAAACATAAAAAGAAATTCTATAATGCTACTCTATATCAATGAAGATTTACCTGATGGATTGGATGGTCTGGCTGATTAAGAAAGAAACCATAAGATAAGGATGCTTTTGCGTTATTTTCCATTTTTTACCACCATTGCCTTTTTAGTTTTATTTTTTTATTTTAAAAAACTAAACAGAAAAAAAAAGGATAGAAATAATACAGAATTTCAACAAAATGAAAACCAAACCAAAACAACAGTAAGAAATCAACACTAGTTAATACATTCCATATTGTTATCTTCGAAGTGGTTGTTCAGGTTACAAGATCTAGGCATATCCTCCTACAGCCCTGAGACCTCTGGACTGGCAGGATCATTGGCCACACCTCCACCATTGCCTTTTGATATAGAAAATTTAGCATTTTTTTGATTCATGAGCTCCTCTACTTCATGCCTTGTACATTCTGCTTTGGCCTGGAAAAATATTAATTCTAGCTTTTCCAGTTTCAAAATTTAGTTTAAATTTAATTTAATCTTTCATACCTTTTCTGAGGCTTCAATTTTTGCTTTCCTTTTCCTACCATATATATGGATTCTATGGCTATCTGAGCACTTTTACCATTATTGTGTAATAATTATTTATTTCAAATAGTCTTTTATACTGTATTCTAATCTGGTTAAAGACAGCAATCATTTGTTCTTTACTTTTAATATCCAACCTCCAAGGCATTTTTATATACATAATATGTGCTTAATACATTATTATTTAACAAAGCCAGCCACTGAGCTTTCAAGGGCCTCGTGATCAGAACACTAGAGTTGGTCACTGTATTTCCACTTCAAATATCATCACTGAGGTATAAAGAAGCTTAATATTAATTGAATGAATTTTTGAACTAGTAAACTAGAAACAGCTAATTTTCAGTATAAGGAATATCCACAGCAAAAATGATTTAAAGAGATTGAGAGTAGCATGCAAGCCAAAACAGAACCTAGCCTCTATAGCATTTGTAACCAAATTAATCTTTAGAAAGAAGACAGATGTGTACATTATGCTCCTGAGAGTAAGCGTAGTTGCTTGTCTTGTAGTCATTTAGCCCATTACTAAGTCCTGAGTTCAACTCAACCAGATTATAAGCTTCTGAGTTGGATGCCTCTGGATTTTTTAAAATTATAGATGTACATTTTCAAAACCATAAACTTAAAAGCTACAAACCATAGTTGAAAATGATAAAAACTAATTCTGATTTTATTTAAAGGCTATTGAAGCTCATAGAATCTGTGGGTACACTGAAAATAGACTGGAATATAGAAAGGAATTCTGGGAGGCCTGATGGGTCAGGCAACAGAAATTACAGTAAATGTATCAGTATAATCACAGGGAGATTTGTATGCTATTGCTATTGATAGCCGTAACCTAATCTCTAAATATGTCCAAGTTCTGTGTCACATCTTTTGTGTTAAAAGTTCCCTTGACCTTCACAAGAACAGTGAGCTGCAGCATCTGGCTCTTGCAATAGTGAGAGGTGGCCACTTCCTCCTTCTCATAACCCATGGGAGATTGGGCTGTTTACAGGAAGGAGCTAAAATACTCTTCAGGTAAAGGAGGGAAATATGCCCACCACAAGGATGATGATCACAGGAGTTATCTGTCAGCTGGACTACATCATTCTTCCTAAACCAAAATTGAATTAAGTCAGGAAATGATAATAGGGTTTCAAAAAAGGGATTCAACTTTGTTCATAAAACAACCGTGTGACACATGTTGACAATATATGTTCCCTCCTTGGGATTCATAGGGCATCCAAGAGGTGTGTGTGAGAATGCAAGAATACATTTGTATAAAATGTTTGGCTTTCGGTCATTATAATTTTTGAATCTTTGTCATCAACAGCTGACAGGACACCTACTATTGTGTTGCTTTGAGATACAAACACTTAGTCATATTACCTATGTCAAAGATTATTAAAGAGAAATAAAACATGTTAACTAGTAGCTGCCAAGGGTTTCCTGGGGGTGTGGCAGGAGTGGCAGTGTGGACTCATCTTTAGTTACTGCAGAAATACAGGGAGCAGACAGGAGACCAGCTTTGAACTCAACTCTCTATATGAATTTTGTATCTAACAAGGTGTAAGTAGGTAGAAAAAAAGGAAAATATTCTTAAAATTCTTTTTCCCTCTTAATTGGCATTTCCTAGGATACTTCATAAATTCAACACAGAGGGTGTTCATATGAGGAATTCTTTGTTGTTATTGGATTACATGAAAATCTCAATCTAGAATCCCCAATATTTTGGGGACATAAAACATAGTAAATGGAAGAGCAATCATCACAGAAACGTGTCAAAATTGTTCCAGAATGCCAGAGGAGAATTATATCATCAGGCATTATCATTTTGAAGAATCCAATAATGAATTGTAAAATCATCACTAAATTCAGAAATACATTACCCTTCTAATTTGTGATAGTGAAAAAAATTGGCACGTGTGTTCTTGATGTGCATAGATATGAGACTAAGACTATTACGAGAAGCACAAAACAGTCATAGTGTCAGACGTGGAGGAGCTACATATATCATGCAAGTGAGGGTAAGGGAGAAATGAGTTTTGTATTTTGTAGGAGCTATCGCATCTAAATAGTGTGCAACACTGATTTCTGGAATTCTTACTAACTTGCATGGTAAATAGAGAATTTGGTTTGTGAATTTCATGACTAGAGGAACTAGCAAATTTTCTTAATGAGATTATTTTGTGGAGAACAGAATCAGGTCCTAAAGATCATAGAGTGACTAATATTAGTGTGAATTAAAACCTTGTTAAGTGATTACTATGCATAGATAGACACATAATGCAATACTTTCATTTTTCAGCATGTATTAAACTTAACAAAACAAATTGTTTTGTTAATTGTTAAATTTATTCTATTCCAGGATACATTTCTGTAAAATAATGTCTTGTGATTTGGTATTAAAAAACCTATACCTACATATGCATTTTTATTAATTCATTATAAACTTGATTTAGTGACAGCAAGTATGGTTGAGTGTGAAGTTTCTTTAGTAATGTAATTTTTTCCAGACCTAATAATTAACCTTTCTTGCTACATCTTTGATAATTTCAAGAAGATGAAGACAATTGAGGATTATAATAATTTAAAAAATAAATATCAAATAGAATGAACCCAAAGGCTTTAAAATATGTTTCAGTACATATTAGTTCATAAAGACAATACCCTTAATAGAAAAATAATTCTATAAATAAAACAAAATCATAAAATAATAATTTTCAGCCCAGTGGCTCAAAAAGGTAAAATACACTTGAAAGTGGTAGGTTTTTAAGATCTATTTGAAATAAAAATCCAACAGAACCCACATTCAGCTACTGTGGAGCCCTTTTCAGGAAAGAAAAGAACCTCAGCTACTCTTTTCTTTGGTGAAAATGTCAAAGAGGAGGAATATACCACAGACCAGGAAAGGAGAAATCAGTCAAAATTACAATCAACTTTTAATGTCAACATGTGGACTTATATGATAGATAAGACTCTTTAGGTACAGAGAAAATGCCCACTTTCTGAGAATTCTTTTTCACAGATCTTTACTGAGAGCCAAGAAGAGACAAAGGAGAGTGAAGTATGTACAAGGCAGCTACCATCTTCATCAGAAAGCAGAAAAGCAGGAGCGTTGAGAGTGATCCCCTGAGACACAAAGAGATTGAAAGCCAAACCATGGAAAAGGAGGGGGTGGCTGAGGGAAACCACTTCAAGGTACTTCAGGCCTTCTGAAGTCAGAGGGCTGCTGCCTCAGAAGACTGGGGGTGAAGGTGGGGATGAGGGCGGGGTGGGGTGGGGTGTCAAAGGACTGACTCAGAGCATAGGGAGTCTGACTGGAGAGGAAAATTGATTTCTCTGCTATCCAAGAAGCAGGATGCATTTCGGAGCCCGAGGAGAGAGGAGACAGAGGGCGGGTTTGAAACACGGGGAAATCTCTGACATCTCACAAAGGCAAGGCTCTACTGAGACAAATATCCTGATCCTTCTCTAAAAATATTTGAAGTCCATGGTGAATAGAGTACAACTAAAATTTTAAGAAGCTTAGATATAATAGTCTCATTCGAGATCAGAGTGACTCACCTTTATCACTGTGGTCCCCTGCTGTGGATGGAATACCAAAAATGGTTAGCATATCAAAAAATTATCAGGAGGTGGGGAGGAGGAGGAGGAAAAGGGAGAGGAGGAGGGTAAGAGAAGGAAAGGAGGTGAATGAAGAGGAGGAAGAGCAAAGACAGCAAGGGAGGGAAGGAAAGAGGAAGGAAGGAAGGTAGGAATGAAGGAGGGAAGATGGAAGAAAGAAAAATATGAGGGTGAGAGAAACTTGACTAAAGGTTAAAAACGTATCAATCAATAAACATAATTAAGAGATGCCTACACATTAGAATTATCTGATAATGATGTTTAAATTAACTGATCAAAATGATAAAAAATCTAGAGGGAAAAGTGGAATAATTTTAAAAAGTTTAATGAAGACATAATCAAGTATGGAAAAGCAGGAAGCAGATATGATCTTAGAATGGAATCATTAATATATGTGTTCAACTGAACACAGCAAATGCAATATTCAGTGAAATAGAAAAGAGGTCAATGAAAAGTATGCAGATTGAAGCAAGCACAGGAAAACAAGTGTAAAAAGAGTAAAATGTTCAAAAGACATGAATTAGTAAGAAATACATTACCATGTGTGTTGCTGGAATTCATGGAGTAAAAGATAAAAGAAATCTCTGAGAGATAATGATTGAGACCTTGCAAAACTGAACAAAGATATCAATCAAACCATGGCAAAAAGGTCAACAAATCTCAAGCTGAACAAATACAGATGATTACAACAGCACTATCTAAGCATATCATAGTGAACATGTTGAAACACAGAGGTAAAATAGAAACTTACGCGTATCCAGAAAAATAGAGACATATTTCAAACTTGGGTAAATGGGAAAAGATACAATTAGATTTTTTTTTATAAATAACAAAGAGTAGAAGCTAGTGAAATCACAACTTTTGAGTACTGAAAGAAAAAGCCATTAATCTTAAATTTGTATTCACTAAAAATATTCTTCAGAAAAGAAGAAAAATTTAAGGCATTCTCAGAGAAGCGATAGCTGAAATTTTTCACCAGCTCTATAAATTCATTAGGCTAAAAGCAATGATACTAGATGGGACACTAGGTCTCTAAGGAAGAAGGGCATCAGATCAAATAAATATTTGGGTAGGTCAATGTGAATGCTATTCTTGGTACTTTTATAAGTTCTTGCTACCTGATGCAGGTAAGGATACTGCTTTAAATTTTTTTTGAGTTGGGTCAAGGAAGCCAGGTCATTTTACCACCCTGATGAGCTCATGCCCCTAGAAAAAGACATTAGCTTCAAAGAAGCAGTTTTCTTCCACTGAGGTAATCTCAAAGATTGCTGATGGCTGAGCACCAGCTCACAGCTGTTTTGTGAAAGCTGGGGCCATTAAGGTCTTCGTTTCTGAAGGAGGATTCCCATGGCAGAACATAACTATGGAAGTTTCGGTGGATGAGGGTGGGCAAGAATTAATATGAGTATACAGATCAGAGTCTTTACATGGGTCACTCTAGGAGACTGGAATTGGAGGTAGGTATGTGGAAGTATCAATTTTGTTCTTGTCTTTCTATTATTTCACCTTTTACACATGTAACTTTTGATAATATTCCTTCAATTTTGTAGACTCGAAATGGCATTTTAATTTCAGAATTCTTTTTGCACTAGTATAAATTTTATTTTGTAGGAGACAATGGTCATCAGAGTATGAATTAAAATTTAAAAGAAAATAAGTACTGATTTTTTTAGCAAGTTTATCAAATTCGAATGATGTTTCATCTATATTCAGCACATCGGATTTTCCTCTCAGTTTTAAAGCTGTGAGTGGGAGAAAATACTATTCTTGCTACCTTGGTTGCCAACCAAGGATAAGTGTCTTTGAGTAGAAAACCAATTAGTAGTTATTCTTATACTGTGATTGGATGCAAGAGTGCTTTATACTGAAAGTGATAAAGGAAGAAAGAAACAAAGCTAAGTGAACGATTAGCCAAAAATAGATTTTCTTTTGGTTTAAGATAGTTCTTGATTATAGCCTCAGTCTTCACTTGAAATAAATTTATAACTTTGTGAATTTCATCTTAAAGCCAGAAATTCTGAATTAAAGAATTGTGTAGGATCATGGAGAAAACTGGTCATACCCCAAAATGGATAACTGCTAAAGACCTCATGAATATCTTCATTCATACGATTTTCTCCATCAGAGGTATGTTCATACATTTCTGTTTTCTTCAGTATAAAAGGAGGTGTGATGAACAAATGTGAAGTTAACTCTGATATTAGAATAATTGTTTGATATTTTCAAGGCAAATTTGATGAAAATATATGTGATGGCTGTGAATAGATTTGTGAACAAGAATCATAACAATTGTTTGTCCTTAAGATCATTAAATTCCTACTCACTATTATTAAGTCCCAGCATTTATTAGTCATAATTTGCTCTTACCTAACAGTAACAGATATCATCAAAGTATATAACTATAAGTTATTTTTAAAATCACATAAATGCTGCAAAGAAGTTATTTAAAGTGCAACCAATACCACGGAGGAGATTTTGCCTTCAAAAAGGTAATAGAATATCTATATTTTTTGTGGCAAATTAGTACCACTATATACCATCTTGAATGCAATATTGATTATATCACTCTGTAAAATCTTCTGCCTGAAGTTTAAGTTACTGATTCTAAACAGCTTATTGGTCTGATAATTGCATTTCAATTTGCTTTGGGAAACCGTGCCTGGATAAATTGAGTCATTATACTTAAATTAGGTACTAAACAATAATAGGAAATATGTGTCTGTCCAAGGATTGCTGTTGCCTTTAACCATTTTGAATTATTAAACCATCCAAATCAATACTGCTCACTGATTTTTAATAGTGAGCTCAATGACATAAAAGTAAACATATTCAGGAATGACTTTCTTTTTGAATTCCCCCACATGTTGCTATATATGCAGAATGCAGAGCGAACCTGCAGCAGCTTTTGGCAGTTTTAAAATTATTGTTAATTAACTTTTCTGCTCAAATTCTTGCAAGTTCAACTCTAGTTGATGAGTTATCATACTGCATCCAATAAATCTTGAAGTAATTTCATAAACAGTTATTTAACCTAAATTGGATTCTCCATCAATTGAGACAAATTGATTTTTAAATGCCATAATATTGTGAATTCTAATAATATTCCTTTCTATTTGTATTTGCTTATACTTAAAGAACTTAAAATTTATGCATTATAACATTTCTTCAGAGAAGAACTAAAAATAGAACTATTTTTAATAGTAATATATATGAAATGTATACTTATATTACATTTATTTACAAAAAATTGATGTGTAAACATATACTGAAGTAAGAAGGAAAAAGAGTCAGACTATGAATCAGGAGCCCGAGCTATAGTTTCAGCCCCATCACCCATAATTTTCATTAATGCAAGCAAGACATTTAATTTACTCAGGCTCAGTTTATGACTTGGTAAAGTAGAAATAATGCACTGAATTCTTGTAAAGATCAAGAATCAGTATATCAAATGTGCCTTGTAAAATACAAAGGATTTTATTTTTATTGTTTATTGTTTTTGTCTTTTTCATGAATTCAAGTTTGTTAAATTCACATTTTTATGGGTATATTTTATATCATGACAATGACTCCAAATCTACTTTCTAGTTAATTATGGACTGTGTATAAATGTTTTTTAAAAATTTATTGAAGATTTAGTCTCTCTTGCTTAAGTGGTTTCTATTTTATAGGTAAGATGTGGAAAATGATATCTTACATGGAAAAATATGAGAAGCATGTCCAAGATAATACAGAATATATTCTATGTTAAAATTGTAGTATTTGACTCCGCAAAAATTTCTGCAGTGATGACTTCTTAGTTAAGTCAGCATGTAGAAATATATCTTCGATCAGAGGAACATATGTATAAAACATCAGGATAAAGACAGTCAATGAAATTCTACAGAAAACTGTTTTTTGAATGAAAAGGAAATGTGATGAGAAAGAGTTTGATGAATTTTGCTCCTATGTAGCCATTTCCATTGAGTTAGATATGACTTAATCATTCATTGATTCATTTGTTAATGTAACCATGTGTTCACTATATGTTATATATGTTCTTAACAGGTGTCCACTCTGTAAGGATGTGAAACGATGGTTTCATTTTTAGATCTTCCTAGTGCAGTTGGGGGACACTGACTTGTAAAGGATCATTGCCAAAATGTGCTGCGTGTCAGCTCTAAAATGTTAAAGACAAACGGAGGAGAAATGTAGTTGAGAATGTTGTGAAGCCTTCCTCGAGGAAGTGATACTTGGAGCCAGAATTGATCCATTTTACATAAAGCTTTCCATTTGTGTCTCTATTTCTCAATTTCGTTTTCAATGAAAGATTTTAGTACATTATTTTATCTAGATACATATTATGATTCTTAATAATATCTTAATAACATCTTAGTTGATGTGAAGATCCTAACCTCTAGTTTCACATTATTCGCTTATAGAAAGTTTTAAGGTTGATACAGCCCCTAATTTGTTCCTGGATAGGTAAGACCAAAACATAAGAATGCTGACTTTGATCCAGAGTCCTGACTCCCCTTGGACATTAATTTTCACGTTGTGTTCTTTATTGTGTCTAAATTCAGAAGCCACATAAAATCCATGCATAACTCATATATAAAATTTATGTTTAAAAAGATGTAGCCAACTGTCCCTCAGACAAGGGACTTTTATTTAGAACATATAAAGAATTGAAAAAAATCAGGTCCCCCAAATTCAAATATCCAATCCAAAAATGGGCATCTGAGATGAATGCACACTTCTCAGATAAATACAAATGGCAAATAAATATATGAAAAAATGTTCAACATTCCTGTTCAATTGAGAAATGCAGATTAAAACAACACTGAGATTCCATCTCCAAAAGCAATGGTTATCATTAAGAAATCAACCAATAACAAATACTGGAGGGGCTGTGGGGAAAAAGGAACCCTTTTCCACTCTTGGTGGGAGTGTAGACTGATACAACCACTGTGGAAATCAGTGTGGAAATTCCTCAAAAAACTAGATACAAAAACCCATTTGATCCAGCTGTTCCCCTTCTGGGTATTTTCTGAGAATTCAAAACATCATACCACAGCGATATATACGCACTCATGTTTATTGCAGCACAATTTGTAACAGCTAACTCTTGGAAACAACCTAAATGCCCATAAATTGCTGAATGAATAAAAAAGATGGGGTATTTTTATACTATGGAGTACTACTTAGCTATAAAGGACAAACTCAAGGCTTTCGTAGGTAAATGGATGAAATTTGAGACCATACTCATAAGTGAAATAAATCAGACTTGCATGTGCAAACACTGTATTGTCTCCCTAGTATAAAAAACTGAAATAGATCAAAAACATACAATAAATTTTGTGAAAGTGAAAAGGGAAGAAACTTCTCAAAAGAAAAGAACTAGGATGGAGGAAAGGAGAAAAGAAAGAAAAAGAATTACATCTATATAAATGTATATATACATATATGATAGATAGTTATACTAATCAGTTCATCAAAAAGAGCAGTTTATGCTTTCATTTTCCAATTGTTTTTTATGCCTATATCTTGTAATCTGAACAACTAATTTGAAGATAACAATATTCAATATATTAACCATCAATAATCTCCTATTATGTTGATTTGAAATTCTGTATCGTTTTTATTCTTCTTTTGTTTTAAAATTTAAAAAATGTTTTAATTGTATATGTTTGTTTATTTGTAACAAACTTCGTGGCTACTACCTTTAGAAGTAGATGAAGGATTAGGTAGGGATGGAGGGAAGGAGAGAGTAGGAAAGATACAGAACACAGTTTACACTATTTGCAATATTGATATATTTACTACAGATATCAGTGTAATGCGATGTATGTAGCATATTGAAAGAAAAAAGAGAAATCTTGTGATTACATAAAGAAATGTGTTTTCTGTTGGATATGCAAAAGTTGCCCATGAATTGAATGATTTTTAATTCATCATGAAACCTTGACTGCCTTTTTTTGGGTAGAATATATATTCATTTCTAAACTCTTAAAAATTCAAGAGTCTATGAAATTAAAACTATTAAATCCATCAAGTATGAAATTTAAGTATTTGTGAAAACTGGAAATAATTTAAGACATATGAAAGTTCTGTGTAGACCTACTGCTTGCTTTTTCCCAGAGATCATCTACATTTTTTGTGGACCAGGACTGGAACTGAGGCAGTCTGACCATGAACCACCTCTTCATCTTTCTCTACACTACCATCCAAGCAGGGAAAGTGGCACGGCACTGAAGTGTGTGTTTATGTTACATATGTTTTAGTGTATAAATTGAAATGGTACTACACACCTTGTTTTCAAAACTATCATTCTTCTTTGGTCAGAAATATTTTAAACATTTTTCTATACCAGAATATTCTGCTATAGAGTATTCTTAACTACTCTAATATGATAATGATACGATAATGGTATCATAGAGTGTCATAGTACAAATAAATCAAAATTTACCAACATTTTCTACTTTTGAGCATTTATATTGCTTCTAATTTTTGACACCACAAAGAAATGAATTCATATTAATGCATAGATTAACTATTTTTTTCAGATATATTTTCAGAAAAATTATTTTAGTACCCAAGTGTTTGAATATGATCTGTGACAACTCACTTAAGACTTGAGTGAAGAGCCAAGCTCCTCCCCATGATTCAGTGTCAGTGCAGACTATGGGGAGGGACAACTAGATCCACACCAGCGGAAACAGCACCATGCTCAGGCTGCTGCGAGACTGGGACATCCAGAGCCAAGCCTCTCCCCCTATTTCAATGATAGTAAGACATATATGGTAACCGTTTTGAATTTACTGTTTTCTTGTTTTGTAGTCTTTTATTGTATCCATTGTTTTGTTTTTCCTGTTTCTATTCTGTTCTGTTCTGTTTGATTTTTACTATGTCTGAAGGTACCTGCAGCTATTTTGAAGACAACAAAAGGCATTATGGAAATTATTGTCGATTTTGTAATGTGAAGTCCTGTATCACTTACTCTGGTTTGTCCTGATTGGTTTTATGCTGTTTTATTTTCCTTGGTTTTATCCTCTTAAAAAAAAAAAAGACCTGAGTGAAGAAAAACACTCTGCAGACCCTCAATAAGCCATGGCCTTCTCTTAAACAGAATCTAAATCTGTGACTTGTTCTAGTCAATGGAATAGAACAAAGGTGTTGATTAATCACTTTTGATTAGGCTACATTACATGGAAGAGCTTTTTTTCCAGATGTAATTTAAGCTCTAAATTAGTTGGCTTTGAGTTAATGAAAAGTTTTGCTGGGGTTGGGGGTCTGACTCAATTCAGTGAAAGTGATTTTACATGAGCCCACAAGACTACCATTGGCTCCTGACAAAATGCTGACTGACTTTTTATACTGAAGTTCAAAGAAGTTGATTGAGTTACCCAAGTTACAACTTGTACTTGGAAAAAGTGGGATTTACTCTAGGTCAGTCTGACTTTAAGTTGAGATCTTCAATTTAAATGATCTCAAGGGACAGGCAGGCAAGGCAAGAAAATGACAATAGCTTAGAGTCAGAAATATTCCTCAGAATGAAACAATTGAATTGTCTGGTACACATCTCTGTAAAATATGTATCAAGTTGCATTAAGAACCAAGGATTTATATGATAAATCTAAACCATTTGTCTTCAGTTTAAGTCAATGCATTCAAGCTCCCCTTGTAAATATATAAGGCTGAATATAATTTACTTTTAAATAACCAAAAAGCCTTTAGAGAAAGGTGTTGTATTAGAAAGGACTTGTGCTCAAAAATTTTAGACTCAAACTCTTGTCTTTTATTGATAAATCACCCCAATGTGCATATATCTGAACCTATGTTCAATTCTATATGCTTGTAACAGTGTAGAAATTAGCCCACAAGTGGACTGATTTTGTGATAATTAGACACAACAATTTGAATTTTCAAATAAAATTTCTTTTCTTTTCTTTTCTTTTTTTTTTTGCAGCACCGAGGATTGAACTCACAACCTTGCACTTGCCAGGCAGGCACTTAGGCCACTGCGCTAGATGCCCAGCCCTCAAATAAAATTTCAAAATTAAGGATTTTATTGTTGCTTTTGTTAAAATTAAAAAATAGAGAATGATGAGCTTATAAGAACTTTAGATTATTTATGATAGGGAAAAGACTACACTAATCCTTAATACTTTGATACCCTTAGTATAGACTTATGACTGAGGATTTTAAATCTGGTGTAATATGGAAACTTGTTCACACATGAAATAGATCCACAAATATTTTGGGAGAAAATTTTCTTGTATGTGTTATAAATTTGCTGAATCACCTGTGCTGGGCTTGTCTAGATGTGAATTAACTTCCCAGTTAAAGAATGGAACAAAAATTCTCCATATCTTCTTAACTCAATTATCCATTGTCATTATCATACTAACATGTTTTAATTTATCCCTGATATTAGTCTCAAATGTACATTATTCAAAGATTTATTGAAGTATCTTTATTCTTATAAGCACACATAAAATATAGTATTTAATCATTTGGTATCATAATTTCTACTCAAATAATTATCTACTCAAATAATAGTTAATTGTTACTCAAAAGATTATGAAAACCTGTATGTTGCAAGCAGCATTTTTTTTTTCATTTTGTTTTTGGTATCGGGAATGGAACTCACGACCTCATGCTTGCCAGGCAGGTGCTTAAGCTGCTGAGCTAAGTAGCATTTTTTAATTCTGTTTTCCAAGTGATAAATAAATTAGCTTAAAGTCATAAACATTACTAAAGTTGTAAATAGCTTTTTTAAAAGGTATCCTTTTATAGAGATATAGAATTGTTCGTGAAATTTTTATAAAATTCTTTTTGAAAGTGCTAGAATTAAAAAAACTGAAAGCAGTCCATTGGAGCTGGTTTATCATCAATTGATATTTATGTCTACATTGCTAAAAGTTAAAAATCTCTCCTCTTCCATATGTTGGACATGGTGAATGCAAATACTATGTTATAATATTCTGACTGCATGCTTCAAGAGGTAATGTGAACTGAATAGATTTTTAAAATGTATAATTTTTTGCATATAATTTCACATTACTTGTTTTACATATTTTTAAAATCAAAATAAAGGATTCTTTCTTTGTTTTTGAAGTTCATTTTTAAAATTTAATTTTGGATTTGTTTTGTCATCTAAATTTTGCAATTAGACTTTGGGTTTCAGCTCTGCCACGTAAAGAACTTGAAAATTGTTACTTCTGCCTTTACAATAAAAAAAGCTGAACAGATCAAAATCAATAGCTTTTTTTTAAATCCATGAGTGACTAAATTTTCAAGGCAAACTCTTACTCCCAAAATCTGGAGATACAGGAAAGGACAGGGAGATCTTGCTGAGATTTGCTTACTCAAAACAGAAAAGACCAGAGTCATAAAGTGATGGATTACTTCACTGGCAATTCTGACAGATTGCCATGGCTAGTGATGGACTCTTACAGCAGTGAGACATTCCTAACCCCCCACCCCATTTTTTTTTTGTGTGTTTTTGAGACATGTTCTTGCTTTGTGGTTCAGGCTGGCCTTGATCTCACTTTGTAGCCCAGGCTGGTCTCGAACTTGCAATGATCCCCCTGCCTCAGCCTCCTGAGTGCTGGGATTATAGGAGTGAGACACCACTCCTGGCTAATCCCACTATGTTTTGAACTTTACCTCCAGGGCCCCATCAGTTTTCCATAACAATTATCTAAAAAAGTCTCTGGTGTTTCTGGCAAAGGCAGATAAGGAACAAATACAAAAACTATTCCCAGAACTTTCTCAATAACAATTCTACTTTTTAAGACTTTACTTATAAAGTTCTGTTAGAGAAAAAATTCTTCCAATCTAGAATTCCATAGTCAATGAAATTATTCTTCAAATGTGAGAGAGAAATGAAGACTCAGACAAACATACCTGAGGCAATTTAGCACCAGCAGATATACAATATAAGAAATGTTAAAAGATATTCTGCAGTTGGAAGGGATATGATGTAAATCAGTACAAGGATGTGCATAAATAAAAGAACACCAGATAACAATAAATTAAAGTAAAGTAAATATTTTTTCATATTCCTAATTGACAAGAGGTAACAATTCAAAAGAATAACAGCAACAATGTTAAGGACATAAGTGAAATCAATGACAGAATATCATAAGGGACAGAAAAGAAGAAGTGAGTATAGTCTAATTTGTATTACATATGAAGTGGAAGTCTTCTTTGGAGACAGTTATATTAATTAAAAATGTATACTGTAAGCTCTGTAACAGTGCTACAAGTTTACTTTTTAATAAATGTATTGGATCTAAGAGTGGAAGTAAAATGAAATGAAGCATATACATAAAGCGCTCAGTTAAAACCTGAAGAGGTCAAAAATAAAGCTTTGGCAGTGACTAGGACATGTTACCAACTTGGTTCATGTTAATTCAAGTGTATCAGTAATCACTCTAAGTGTGATTGGTAAACATACCAATTAAAAGACAGAGAATACTTGAGTGGATTAAAAAAAATTCAATTATATATTGTCTGCAAGAAGCTTACTTTAACAGCAGACTCTGATCAGTTAAAAATAAAAATATGGAGAAAGATATGCTAAGTTAACACTAATCAAAAGAGAACTAGACTATTAGTTTCAAATAAAATGAATGTTTGAATGGAAAAATATATTAAGGCTAAAGAAAACAATTACAATAATGAAGAGATTAATTCTTCTGAAAAACTTAACAATCCTGAACATATGCATACCTAACAACAAACTATCAAAATATGTGCGATAAAAACTACTAAAGTTGAAAGAGGAAATACACAAATGTGCTCTTTAGTTAAATACTTCAACATTTACTGTCAGTAACTGATAAATCAAGAAGGTACAAAATTAATAAAAATATGGTTAACCTAAGCAGCATTATCAATCTACTTGATACAACTGATATTTATAAACTTTTGCACAAGAGTAGAAAACTCATTCTTCTCAAGTTCACATGAAATGTTCACCAGAATGGACCACGTTTTTGACCAGAAAAGACATCTTAACAAATTTCAAAGAATACAATCACACAAGTATGTTTTCAGACTACAAAGGAATTCAACTGCAAACAAAAAGAGAAAGGTAGCCCATGTAGCATCTGCATGTTGGTTTCTAATACAGGACTGTAAAAGAAGAAGGCAAGATTCCATAGAGAAATGGTTGACTCTAGGACTAAGACAAGAATATTCAAAACAAGCTTAGTGCATGTTGCTGTGACAGAAACTAAGGTTGTACTAAAGCAACGACAAGGACACTACTGTGGGCTATGTCTAAAGGACACAGGGTCAACTAAAAGAGCACCCAGTGGCCAATGCTGAAACAATTTTGCTATTAAAATCAAAGAAAAATTAGTATTTTGTTATAAACCAAAGTAGAAAGTAAATACTAATTTGATCATAGTGACAGAAATTACTAAAATAGTAATGAGGGAAGAAACATCTATGCAAATACTCCACCTCAATTATAACTGGTAATTTCACTATCCTAGATCCAGAGTAACACTTAATCTCCTAGTGTTCAGAAGAGATTTCACTTTCTTTTTTTTTATTTTGAAGAGAATAAAACAAACACAAAATAAAACAGAACATTCAATCAAAACAAAGCAAAGAATGTCATACAAAACTTCAAGACAAAACAAAAATAGACCAACAATGATTACCATG
>RJWT010021071.1:0-17724 GCA_004365215.1 Cuniculus paca | reverse complement strand
GGTTGCATCATTGTATTTGGTACAATATACATGGCACAACTTGAATCTTTTTACTTCCCCTTCCACTCCCACCTGCCCCTCAGCTTTGGTCTCTGGACCCCTTACCCATTTGCAAAAGATCTATCCCCTGTTTTCTTCTATGGAGCCTGTAGTTGGCTCTTTATTTACACTTTGCCTTTCTCAAACAAGAGATAGCACATGGTGTTCAAGCTTGTATTTAAGCTGATTTATTTCACTTAACACTATGTTCTCCAGTTATATCCATTTTTCCTACAAATGTCTAAAATTTATACTTCTTTATAGCTGAGTGTACGCTGTCATGTATGTATACCATGTTTTCTTCATCTATTCATCTGTTAATGGGCACACAAGCTGCTTCCAGGGTTTGCCTATTATGAATTGAACTGCTATAAACATGAGTATGCACGTATCCCTGTAATATGATAATTTGAACTCTCGAGAAGAGACCTAGAGTTGGGATAGCTGGTTCCCTTCGTGTGCTTACAAACATGAACACTTGGTCTGTTGATTAGGGCTGCTCTTCCTTGGAGTTCAGAATACCCCGCTATCCAAGGTCCTCTGCATCCCAACACAGGCTTTCTCCCTCCACTTTTCTTGCTTCTGCTGCCTTTCCTTTTCCTTCTGCTCAGTTGATGCTTTCATTACAAATCTGTGCATCTCTTTTCATGAATATTTAAACTTATGATACCTGATAATTTTGTGCAATAATTAATTCCCCAAATTTGACTAGGAATTTCTTAAAGGCAAGTATTGTGTCTTTCTCATCAAAAGAAAAAAAAATCCTCAGCATTTAAAAATTCCTTGAACACAGATAATCCCCAAGTAAAACAAACCAACTTATTCACTGGGTTGTGTCTCTTTTGCTTTACTGTGCTACAATATAGAGTAGAAGTTGCAACCTTCTTAGTACGTGTAATAAATAATGCTACACGAGACATAAATTTTAGGAAAATGGGAGGCACAACTCTCTAAAAGTTTTCTCTGTGTTTTCTATAATTCTTCCATATCATATAAAAATAGAAAAAATTAAATGTTTCAGTATCTGTCAGTGGAGGGATACTATGACAAATAATGCTCAAGAATTCTTTGAATTTATACGCACATTTTTTATTTCCCAAAATATTTAGTAAAATCAGAGGTCAATGCAGTTGGGAAACCCAGCACACACCGTGTTAAGCAATGGGTTAAATATCTCCAGTAATAAAACATTCTGCCATTTTGAACCCCGAGATATGATATGATGTGTGGGGCACAGTAAGATTTTGGTGGTATTCTTGCAGAACTTGTATCTCACCAATCTAATCCTAGAAACATCAAATAATTGCTGTGTGCTAGACACTTTCCCATCACTGGGACAAAACACCCAGCACTCAAAACTTAGAGGGGAAGAGCTTTATTGTGGTTTACAGTTTTGTTCACGGTCACCTGGCTGGGGGCAGAAGCAGCCTTGGGAGGGGCTGGTACTGGAGAGACAAGGGAGGAGCGAGGGACAACAAAAATAATGAAATTTGACCTGTCTTTACAGTGTCAAAATTACTGGATCTGTGTTAGTACCGTGTTCTTGATTATTATATTATTATCCTGTAAGTTGTTACTGTTATGGCAAGGAATATATGGAAACTATATAGCATTTATGCAAGGTTTATGTAAGTTTAAAATTATTTCAACATCAAATGCTTTGGAAAAATGCTTTAGTTTTTTATCTACACATTAAGATTGCTAAATTAGGTTTTTACGTCAGGAAACATTTGATTTTACTCTTTGTTTACATTTAATTCTGTATTTAATGATGATTATAATTTTGGTCCTGTCTTACCCACTTTCACAATGAATCTGAATTTAAAGTGTCCCATTTAGATGTAAATAAGTTTCATTAAAATGTCACACAAAATCTTTTAAACTAGATTTTTTGAGGATGGGAGTGATGGGAAGTGAATTTGCTTCTTTTGGAATATTAACTGAGGGAAGTCTTTGTTTATCCCAATTTATCTTTCTACCTATATTTGAAACAGTGTCAAATCTTTCCTTTTGGTAACCTTCACTCATCGTGAACAACATTTGCCTTGACTTTAAAACTGTAATGCAACTTTATGTGAGCAGTAACTTTTCGTTTCCATCTGAAGATCGAAAATCTCACGTTTCTTTCTAACACTCTAATAATAAGAGCAGGAATGACTTACTTCTGTGGCCTAGTGACATTTCCAGATGTAATAATGTATTATTTTTAACAATACCTTTGTTCAGTGGTAACTGAAAGTAGTTCCTGGGGTGCATGTATTATGATATAATACGACCTTTTTAACAGTTGTTATTTAAACCCACTCTTTAGAGGTTAAGGAAATACCAGAATAACAATCAAGCAATGAATGATCTCTAGATTATAATGTGATGAGAACTAAAATAGCTTTAAGATTATTATGTGAGATACAAATGGATGAAAAGTATAATAAGATACAATAAAGTGCTCCTGAATTTTTATTTCTTTCTCCATAAATTCTTTTCATAACCAATATTATTACAATTCTTGATCATAAGTAAAAAATAAAAGTGTAGATCTGTAGAGGGTAGAGATACTGAAGTTAAGAATGGTTTATCCTCTCTCTCTCCAAAACACCAAGGCAATTTATTAGTCTCACAGGAGCCTTTCTGTAACTCCACCATCACAGTGTCAGTTCAGGTCTTCCAAATGGACTTCAACAATAGCTTCCAAACTGCTTTCCGTTACTATAACATGTACGCACTGCTATCCAGTGCGTCCTGTTGTGTTAGTTGCACATCAGAACCTCTAGGAAAGAGCCTGCTCCGAGGGTCTTCCTCTGAGAAGCTATTAGATTGCTTGATGATCTTTAGGGGTTCTTTAGGGGCCTGTCAGTGTTTTATACACAATGTAGCGAGTGTGGAAGTAGGTACAATATCAGGTTCTGTTAGGGCTCAAAAACATATGAGACCTGGAGAACTTCTCATGTAGGGAGGGTTCAAAGCTTCCCCCATTCTTACCACCACTGCCACAACTCGGCTTGAGTTCTGATCTGAATCTGTAGGAACACAGGACACAGTCAGTGTAATAGTAGGTACGGCACTGGATGATCCAGAAGAACACATCTAAGATTCTTTTTCTACATAGGAGTAATACCATGCTAACGCAACAGATCTTTCTTTAATTTCTACTGTGTTCTAGGCACTATTCTTGGTGCTGAAACCCAGACAAAGCATGAAAGGTGAATAGTTACAGATGCTCTAAAGAAAAAGAAAACAGGATGCTATTTTAATAAATAATAATACAGTTTGCTGAATTCTATGGTACTGTGTATTCACAATCATGACCTCAATTAATTATCAAAACTGCAGCTTGGTGATTATAATACCCAGAGTTTATAGGTGAGGCTTAAAATATCCAAGTATTTTTCTAAGATAATCTAGTAACTAAGTGGCAGAACAAAACCTTGTCTCACTCATTCCTTATCCATGTTGACATTGCATCTGTTATGTATCAGGCCTTACTCTAACGTGCTAGGACATACTTAGGAACAAAACAAATAAAAATCCATGTCCTCGGGGAATTAATGTTCTCACACAGCGTAGACAAACAACAGAAAATAAGTATGATATGTAGGATTCTAGATCATGATGAAAGCTGTGAGCTCCCTCAGGTTGCTGGGAAAAATGAAGAAACAAACTCTTCCCTGGAACATCTAACAGTACACACAGTCTGCTCAGCACTTTGATTTTAGTCCACTGAAACTGGATGGGATTTTGGGTTCTCTAATACAATACACTTTTCTCATTTAAAGCTAGTAAATTTGTAGTAATTCATGACAGCAGTAATAGAAAACTAATAGTGTATTAAAATAATTAGCATCATAGAACAATGAAATGTACATGTGACACATAATATCTACAAAACAGCTGTAAGTACTAAAAAAGATGATACAGTTAAAGCCCATAGGCCAGTATTTGATGGAAAGTAAACCAGATTTATCAGCAGCATCATAACCCACACAATTTTTTGGTTCAGGTAAAAATGTATAAGAAAATGTCCTCACTAACTAGAAGTTATCATAGAATATAGAGTAGTAGATAAAAAGTATCAAATAACACAAAAGAAATGGTTCTTTGCATTAAATTTAATTTAAAAGGCAATTAGTGATCTATGGTGGTCTTCTAAGATGGAGATGGAAGTTAAAGGATATAGTTTAGACTGACTACAGTAAATGTAAGAATAAAGAAAAGATGGGAACATGAACAGACAATATTGATACTTTCTGTATACTAATGACAGAGTCATGAGCAGGGAAACAGTCATGAGGAAAAAAAGAGTTATACCAGAAGTAAGCCAATGAATTTGTATTACAGTAATTTGGAAGAGTGTCCATAGAATTATTCCCAGCCCATACATCATTCTGTTGTGCAGGAATTCGTTAGGTGTTGCCTCACTAGGTTTACAACAGGGAGAAAATGAACAGGTTGACCTTAGTTATTCTATTTTCCTGCTAGATCATGGCTTAGGCAAGTCACTTAGACTTTTGTATCCTGTTTTCTCATTGCCAAATATGAGAAGATATGCAACAAGATCTCTAACAGGTCTCTGCAGCTATAAAACTGTATGATTCTCTTGTCTCCACAGTAGAAGTTTGCTATGACAAATATTTTAGGTGCACAGGTATCAGATACACTTGTTTTGAAAGCAGAACACAAAAAATTCTAGAAATAAACAGAGATAATGCTTATATTATCTGTCTTTGTTGGTCTTCAGAAGCATTTATAATATAAATCATCCAGAGATGAAAAATTGTGTGATTTTCTTAATAAAAGTTAGAAAGGTTTGCTTTCTTGAAGTTGGAAAGTCCTTTATGAGCCCTTTTCATTTTTTCAAATGAAAACAGTAGAGGAGTTGCTTCCTGTGTTTGATGGAAAGTGGGTCACAATTACTTATTTGCAGAGCAGTTTTACCTGTAGAAACCATCGCCACATAACACGGAGGCAAGAAATGCAGTAGTAGGTGAACGTAAACAACCTGTGAAACTTCACAGAGCCGCAGTCAGAGACAACAGTGGGTTGGCTCCCTTTAAAGTTGTTGTGATGAAGAATATTTTGTTAGCCCAGTGATGCTGGAGGGTAAGGGAGGCAGCAGGGTACATAGTGTGGTGTTTGCCTTGTGGATAGAAAACACTTTCTTCATATTTGTCACAGACTAAATCAGAGCTGTGAAGAATTTATTAATTTATTCTTTGTGAGACAAGAAAAAAGCTACCAAAGGCCATCAGCAACTTGCTTGCTTCACACCTGGGGAATGGTGGGAGAGATCTCTTAGTGACTTTGATTTTGACCTTAGAATTCCTGTTAAGAAAATACCAAGTAATTCAGTGACCATCCTACTTAATCTTCCACCCCCCCCCATGTTGTTGGGGATCAAACCCAGGGCCTGTGCATGCAAGGCAAGAATTCTACCACTGAGCCACAGTGTCAGCCCCCAGCCCCTTACTTAGTTTTTGACCTTTATTTTGATAAGACATTTTTCCGTAGGACATGCAGAGCTGTCTCGATGTCTGTTGTGTTTCCGAATAATAGGCGAGAAGAAACCACAAATGTGACAAAGCACACAAATCTTCAAGAGCAGCTCTGTGTAAGTTGTCACCTAAATATGCATAGCATGGTTAATTCTTACTGGTTTCAGAGAGTGTGCTGTGAAAAACTGACTCTGGTAGTTAAAGATATTGAATAACACATATTATATTGAATTAATTTGCAGTATTCCAGTTAGTACATTAGAGTCAATTCTGACATGTATGTCCTGAGACTAGGATTTTGTTATCTAGGCTGTTGCTAGAATTGCTTTACCATCCTTGTTTGATTATCATTTGTCATTGTTCTTCTCTCTATTCTTCTACCATCATTCATCCTCTTTACTAAAGCTGTGAGCCTTTTCCTCTCAATTGCTGCTAGAGGCTAGGACATGAAGAATAAGGCAGTGTATACTACTTGCAAATAACCAGACCACAGGTCAATCATGGACTCAGGTCTCTCTGCAGAACTCCTACTTTTAGCTGGGAACCCCTTGTAATGGTTGATACATTGTGTCAATTTGAGAAGTTCAGCAGGTGGCCAGGGTCCTCACTTTGTAAACATCCTAATCCTGTGCAAGAGGAAGGCAGGGAGATGGTGTGGGTGCTACACCTGCCCTGATGAGGTGGTAGCCTGCATACAGTACAAGCGAGGAAAAGAAGCTTGTTTTCCTTGCCTTTTGCTCTTGCTGGTTTTCCTGTCTTCTGCCACCTTGAAGTGTTGCCCCTGTGCCATGCCACCCTGCCTTGTTGCCAGCTGACTTTGACTGAAACCTCTGCAGACTGTAAGCTAATAAACATTTTCTTCCTTAATTTTGGGTGTCAGGTATTTTGTCTCAGCAAGGAGAAAAAAGTAACCAAGACACCCCTCTTTTACTGAAAACCTCAGTAATTCTCACTTTACTCTAAGAACTAGGAATACTTACTGCTGAGACCTAAAATAACAAGTATAACTAGCTGATAGAGAATCCTGGACCTTGTGAATGGACTTTTGGTATTTCTTGGCTAGAGATATAGTTAGTATTAGTATGACAGTGCTATAGTTTTGTTACATGAGACTTTTGGATTTGCTTTGGGAAGTAAAACCTATGCTTAGTGTAATTTCTATGGTAGAAACAAGTTCTTTTCTTTAAGCAAAAGACTTAACAAATACATATGAGGGGGAAACACAATTATAACTGTGTAGAAGTACCCAAGGTAACAATGTTCTCTTAAAATTTTTAAATCTTAAATCATTTGTTTTTCTTATATATCTTCAATTGTATTGGTTCATTTTAGCCAAATTTATTATTCTTATTGCAGATATTAAAGAAAACCTTCACTTTTCTGTTAATTTACCAAAGTAGTTGGTACAATTTTATGCATGGTACCTTAATGAATACTTTTATAAGATTAACATTATGAATGGATGGTGACATTATTTAAAACCTAAAGTATTGTAAGATACTGTTAGTAAGATACTGTTAATCAGTTCTGTCTTTATTCAATTGTGAGAATTTTTGGTAAGCTATTGTGCATAGTCAATGCAGGGAATGTATTTTTAGCAAGCATCTTATACCTCTTCCATAGAAATGAAGCACTTACTGAAATATCTACAAGAGAGAATGTTTCTGAATGTATACTACACACTTGTAACCTCTTTTCTTCTGTAACAATATTTCAGAGAAAAAGCTTTGCTTTGTCAAAAAATATCTTGTTGGCTTACACACATCTAAGCAGCGTTTGGTTTGCGATAAAGGGTGTAAAAAGATAAAAATGTTGATCACACATAAATAAGGGCTTCTTACCAACTTGAATTATGTCACTGGACAAGTGAAAGGGACACGGAGTGTGCTTAAGTGGCCTTTAGACTGGATCAAGCCTCGGAAGATATTTTACAGTCAGGAGAACAAGAAAAGACAGATTTATATTTCAATCTGAGTGAAGAATTTAGCTCCCTGTGCTATTTAAGGAGTACCAAAAAGATGTCGCTCAGCAAAGAGAATTATAAATTTAGGCAGTTTGCTTTGATTTCTCAGCCTTCTCTGCCATATGTTTTGAACCCAGAATTTTGAATGCTATGTGAATGTCCATACTAGTTGGCCTCTAAGGATAGTTTTACTACTAATTTTCAAAAAATGTTTGCTGGCATTTTCCTTCATGCAACATTATTTTAAAAAGGAATTTGTTTATCCATCTTCCCTTGCCTTTCCATTTTTTCCTTCTTTCTTCCCCCAGCATCTTGTAGGAGGTTACAACCATCTCCTCTTTGTGAAATAGCATAGATTTTTTGTCTCACTCCATTGCTGGACACAATTATTGCAAGGTAGACTGGAAATATAGAATATAGTCACATGCCCTGGCAAGGGACAGCAGATTTTGGTGGACTACTAGAAAACTCTAATGACCTGTTGTTAAGCATCACATGTGGATAGATGCTAGCTAGAAGGAGATTCTCTTCCCTTCAGCAAACATATACTGAACACCATTTCTTTGATTAAAAATGAGATAGCTGAGGGGGATATAAACGTTTTGACGGACACATAGTTAATCCTATCAGTGAACTTGTAAAGGATGAATACATGAAAAATAATAATATATACATACCATTTGTGTCACCTAAGTGAAATGAAATATTCACAACTGCAAGTTAGCAATAAATTTCTCTGAAATGGCTAAGAGTCACTTTTGAATATAATTACATCCAGGAGAGTAAGATGATGTTTTAGTTGGAAAATTACCAATTGTAGTTGAAAACAGTTCTTCATTTTTAGGGTTGATTTTCTGTATTTAAACATATTTATGCTTGCTAACATTCAGAGACAAAGAATATGGTTTTGAACGTGATGAGAAGAGTATGTGTTAGCAATTCATTTGTTACATTTTTCACAACCAACTGGTCTTTTGCACAGAGTTGATCGTTGAGATTCATCTGGCCAACCGTGAAATCATGGCCAAAATGTGAAAAACCTCATCTGTGTTGTAGATTTTCTCATGCATTGGTATCCAAATGCTCCTTAGATTGTTATTAGTGGGTGTATTTTGGAGGTCAGGTAGCCTTATGGCTACATTAATCACTTTTACAACAAATCTATATGCTGTTTTCACTGAAGTATATTTAGATGTTGCCCTACTGGGAATTTTTTCAAGTAATTAATATACAGCTTGTGTACCAGCTTGAACTTGGCTTCCTGGAAATAATCCATTCCTAACAGTACCTAGTGCCAAAAGAGCATTTGAAGCCTCTATGAGTGTTAGCTCCAGCCTGTCTTTCAATTATTATCTCCAAATTATCATTTTTCTTTAATTCCTCTTTGGCTTCCCAAAAGGAACCCCCAAATATTATTTATATAAGTGAAGTTCATTTATGAAGAAATTTCAGTTGAAATACTAACTTTGGCTTATCCCTACCCATTGAATAAACTTTATTTTAATCTCTGTTTAACTCCATCCTTTAGTTGTTGTATAGATGAGATATTCTGTAGTCATGATTTTTAGTTTTGATCAGAATATCATATATTACTATGATTTCTGATGGAGATGAAGACCTTAGAGAGATATTTAATGTAAAGCGTGTTATCTAACATTTGGTACATCTGTCAGCATAACATCCTACTGCTTAGCTTTTTCATAATCTGCTTTTATTCCTGTGTACATATCTACATGTAGTAACAGGTTATTGTGAAATATTTTAACAGATTGTGTTAAAATGCCATTTGATAAGCAGGAAAACACCATGTATTTTTTTCAATAATACAAGTTTTGGATAAAGTGGTAAAGTTCACTTAAAGTTTTTTAGTTTCAAGTTCAATTTATATTGGCTTTCCTCTAATAATTTTTAAGATTACTGAATAAGGTACTTTTCTGAATACACATATTGACTATTTTCTTTCCATCAAACATATCAGACACATTTTCACAGTAACATCAGACGTGGTAAAATTTTGACATTCTTTACAGTGGACAGATTTATGAACAAGATTAAAAGGAATAAAATGTACAAATTAGTCTTTCTGAAACATCTCCAAAAACAATTCAGAGAAAAATATGACTTGTTTTTCATAAGCATTTCAAAAGAACTGTAGCTCATGTGATACAGTTTCAAAGAGGGGAGCGGGGGGAAAAAATCGGAGAATCTTGGGATTCCTGCCGAAAGTATCACTTGGCATTTTATCCCACCTTCTGGATGCAGCTGACTGACAGTGGTGATAGGCTGCCCAGGCATCGTGGGACTGAAGGAGAGAAACAAAATTTAGTGTTCTTGCTGCTGAAGAACAGCTTGTTTCTTCACAAACACTTAAAATTTTATCACCCAAATTTGTATGATTCATGGGATCAATCCTTTTGTGTTGCTAGCCTTTTACATTCACTTCCTACACTATCTTGGGAGAATAAACACCTCTTGAAAAGTATTGGTTGACAGTGCCATTGCACATATCTAAAATAGAGTTATTTTAAGGTTATTTTAAGTTATTTTAAGATTGAATTTTTATTATAGATTAAAGTGACTAGTGATTCAGATGTTTCAATGAAATACATTTTTTTAAAAAGAAAAATGCTTAAATTCTTAAGTCAAAGTAGAATGACATCAATTTGAGATGAATCTCTAAGATTTGCTCAGCTTCTGCTATCCTGGGAAAGAACAACCGAAAAGACATTTTAATAAAAATGACTCTTCAACACAGGGATATTAAATTTAGAAAATACTACCATAGTTTTTTTTTTAATAAATGCCTATCAAATTTTGGGAAGCCTCATAAATGCTACTGAAGTTCCTGGATATCATTGTGATTGCTGTTGGAAAAGACCGGTATTATCCTTCATCTTCAGATTAACTGACCTGCCCAAGCTTTCAAGTCTAGAGCAGAATAGAATGGGCACTGATGTAAGTATTGCTTTCTCTCATGCTCTTGTCTCTTATAAAAGCTTCTATACTCTGAAAACACTAAAGACACTCTGTAAGTGATGTCCCTTTTCTTGATCTGTTTTATAGTTTTAAACAATGGAGATATCACCTCCTCACTTCCCATTCCTGCCCATTGTAGGAGGAAACACAGTGTTTTTAAATTTATTTTCAAGATCTCTCCTTTATTTGCAAGATGCTTGATAGTGATGACCTCCAGTGTAAATATGTCTGTTCACTTCAAGCCCAGGTTTTTCTGTTCATTGACAGAAATATTGCATCAGATGTGCAAAAGTTTTCTTCAGCTAGGAAAGTCTGACTTTTTTTCTCTTCTCATTATAATAATCCAATCTCCATGGCCTTTGTTCTCTTCCCTGTGCTTAAGTCTGTTTATTCACAGGCGAAGGAAGCATGTCATATGCCCCTTCTAAGAGACTTGGACTAGCTATATGTGGTGACAAAGGGTTCCCAGGCACGTTTCCTTCCATTCACTCCTCTGTCCTGTTCCTGCACTGTTCCAGCCGATACTCATTGCATATTGTTGAGCTACCCTCATCAGTGCCTGCCATGAGGGAGTGTGTGGAAGAACCACAGCACACTCTGCTCCTCTTTCTTTTCCCTTTCCTAGTAGGTTTACTTTCATTTTGTCTAACCTAAACCCTGGCCTCTTCGTGGTACTTCAGGTTTGTTGTAGTTGTTGTTATTTAAAGTTATTCCTTCCTCATAGATCATTTTTGCTCACTTATGATAGTAAGTCTGAAAATGAGCCAGAACAACGAGAATTCACAGACTATGAACTATAATACTGTCTATTGTATTACATTCCAGTAAAATTATTATTATGAGGTCTTAAAGTACAGATATTCAAAAGATAGAGGTCTCATATAAACAGTATAGTTTTTATTACTTTTTCCCTCATTCTTCAGGCCTATATATTAAAAAGAAAAATCTATTTTAAGATATCTGCTCTGGAAAAAGGCCCATCATTGTAAATGGGATCTTCCATTTTCCACAGTTAA
This sequence comes from Cuniculus paca, assembly GCA_004365215.1. NCBI lineage: Eukaryota > Metazoa > Chordata > Mammalia > Rodentia > Cuniculidae > Cuniculus > Cuniculus paca. The sequence continues at coordinate 6,241 of RJWT010021071.1, read as the reverse complement.
GGATGTAATCTACTGAGAGACTTTTAGAAGTGGAGAAGAAGGTGAGGGGAAAGCAGCAGGGAAGGGAAAGGGAAGATACTAAAGTGGAAAATGATAACAAAAGTGATAGGGCCTGCAAGTAGCCTTTGGTTAGAAGATGATAATTTACTAATGAAACTCATGATTAGAATTAGGCTCACTCAGTATTCTAAGTAATAAAATACTTCTAGAAAAATTATATTTAAGGTATTCACTAATAGGACAACATACATTTGCCGACACATGCCAGGACCAATTCTGCACAGATGCTTAGCGTTACGAAGCAGTGACCGCCCAGAGTCTCCCTGCTGCTGCAGAGAGAAGCAGGAAGGAGCAGGAGTATTTTTGCAAACGCATAAGGAATTTTAAAAATTTTTGTCTATGTTGGTTCAGTGATAACAGGGCACTTTCAATTTGGAATGCCTTTTAAAAATTAAAACAAGTGCAGCATGTAAGTCATTCATCTTGGATATGATCTTTGCTGTCACATGATTATCCATCTGTTCTCAAATCCGAAGACTTTCTTTGCTGGTTCAGACTCATGCTCACATCTCTGCAGAGACCTTGCCGTATTTCAAACCCAGAGGGAGGAAGATACAGTTCAGTAGTAGAGTGCTTGCCTAGCATACTCAAGAGCTAGGGCTCAATTCCCAGCAGAGCATAAATGAATGAATTAATGAATAAAGATGAATGAATGAGTGAAAAAATAAAGACAAGGACACACCTTCCCCAGTATTATATTTAATGAACCCCTAATAAAAGACTGCCCAGAGACAGTGAGGGACAGTAAACTCTGTTTATACTGCTTAGCTTGTTTTTATAGTTTCAAGTGATTTCGGACTACATTTATGAAAGATACATATCTGGGAGAAAAGTGGCCAAAATCAGGCATTTGGTTATATGTACTTTCAGGGCTGTGTTTGTAAAATAAATGTCAGGGAATGTATTCCTTTTCTGTCCTGTTTTAGAAGCAATACAGAGAGGATTTTAAAGATATGGAAGGCCAGTTTGTAGTCTTAAAGTTAGATGCTACTGCTGCTAGGAAGAACCACACCTGTCAACTCCTTAGAAGATTGGTCATTTTCTGCTTTTGTTATTTTTCTGTTTGGACTTGGCTGAAGGACGTACATCTCATAACAGGGCAGCAAAAAGAACCAGCCTCCCAGATGTGTAGCAAAAGAAGCTTTAGAAAAGCCAGTGACACTGAAGGTTTACATTGAGAGGTGACCAACAGGTGACAGAGAACATGAATGGAGGTCTGTGGAAGGTCTTCTTGAGGAGTCGTGTGAAAACCACACACACACACACACACACACACACACACACACCTGTGAGGCAGGAAGGGAAGTTCAGCATCCTGAATAGCCATCAAGAAGTGGGTACTGGTTTTCATAGAAACATGCTGTTGCTGTGGGCCCAAACTCGGCTGGCACAGGCACTTGGCATGGAGAAGGATTTAAACAGGATTTTTAGTCCACAAATTGAGGCATCTGGGGCAGAAGAAGGAGATCTTGGGAATGGACAGGGCCGTGTGAGGACTTTCATGTCTACTGCAGGACATGATGGCAAGGCACTGGATCTGAGTCAGGTTCCCTGAAAGCTGCCACCTCCCTGGGAACAGTCCAGCCTTACCGGAGACAGGTCCAAAGGTCAGTCCTCCATGATCCGTTTTCGGGCACTTCCAGAAGTGTCACTTAGTGTCTAATGTCAGGTCTCACTGGTAAAGAGAAGGGAGTTACGGACTAGTAGGGACAGAGAAACAGCTCAGAGACGCATTACAGTGCTGTCTTAGATAAGTATTTGAAGCTGCTGAAGTACCTAGTACTTAAATCAGGCAAGTTCTGAAATACGAGAGGGGATTGAGCTTCCCAGGAACCAGCGGGTCCAGCGGTTACAGCCATCTCAGAGAGCTGCTGCGGGGAGGAGCAAGGTGTCCCCACACCCTCCACCCCGCACTTCTCACTGAGTTACATTCCTAGCCCTTTATTTTGTTACTATGATTAGTACTTTATTTTGAGGCAGGGTGTCTTAAATTGCTGTTTGGGCCAGGCCGGGCTTGAACTTGTGATCCTCTTGTCTCAGGTTTCCAGAGAGCTGGGATTACACATGTGAACCACCACACCTCGTTATTTGCTTTTTATTATAATTGATCTCAAATTAGTTTGGGATTCCAAATATTAACTTGTTGGAAATATGTGGATTTTTTTATATTAGTCATTTTGCCTCTAATTAAAAAAATACTTATAACAGGAGTTTATGAGCACCTACTCCTTAATAATTGGTACTTTTCAGGCTACCACTTTCTCTGTAATTCTGCAACAGAAAGGCATAAAATTCCCACACCCAGGTGACAATGCAGGCTTCTCTTCTAACCAGTGCATTAATGGTGCACTTGTGTGTGTCCCACTGTGGATACACCTCATGAGTGGCAGATAAATGGTTAATAGAAGCAGTGACAACTCTAAGATAATGGAAATAAGCGTCAAGTGACTGGAGCACACGGAGAAAGAAGAACTGAACTCGAGAAGATTGTGGAAAGCATCGCAGAAGTGACATTTCACCCAAACAACACGGAATGCTGCTCCCTAGGGTTTGCTCACCTTGGCGCCTGTGCCACTTTCCTCCTCCCTGTCATTGCCCTTTGCTTAGCTGACTCTCACCTATATGTCAAGACTTCCTGTCCGCATTGCATCCAGCAAGTCTCCTTAATTGTCTCTTCCTCCCTGTGTGACTTATTTATCCTTCCTCTCTGCTCCCAGGGCATCTGTGCGCTCTTCTGTCCTGGCCTTGCTAAGTCATCCCATCATTTTCTCCTCTGTCTGCTCACAGCAGCGTGCACTCATTGAGTGTCGCATTCCCCATGACTCCTCCATACTCAGCTTAGAGCAGTCAGGCCCACATCAGAAGCTGGACAGTTGACTGTGATACGTGGTGAATGATTGTGTGTCCTGCTAGCCTGAACTTTATCAACAGTGGGAAGATGGGGAGTAATGGAATCACTTGTGAATTTTAGAAAAAAGACTGATGACATGCAAGAATTCAGAGATGAGATGAGAGAGGAATTCCAGTTAAGAAATTCAAGTACAGGTGTAAGTGAGAGATCAGAAAAGGTCTGAAACAGACTGCTAATGTGAGAATGAAGAAGCAAACTAACGCCTTGGGAGTGAGGAGGTAAGGGAGAGAGGTGTGAAGAATGATTAAGTGTGGACCTGTGTTTCAGAAGTGAATGAAAACTTGGGCGTCTGAGCTAACCAGGTATGATATTTGCTTTTGAACAAAGCAAAATGCTTGCGACTTATCATTTCACCCATGAACTGAAATAATCAAAAAAATATAAATCCTCACCTCATAACCCTTTCATGCATCTGATTTGACAAAGGAGTCTGGTACTGTTGCCACCAAATTCCATTGCAGTGCATGACTTGCAAAACTGAGTGAATTCTGCTTAAGAGCAGAATCCTATATGAACAGCTTACTGCCTATTTTTCTAATCGTATGTCAGATAACTTTTTAATCATATCATATATCAGATAACTTCTTAAATTGACATAATTGTACATGTTTATGGGGATGCTATGTGATAATTTGATACATGTATACAATGTGTAGTGAACAAATCAGGGTAACTATTTCCATCCCCTTAAAAATTTGTTATTTCTTTGTGTTGGGAAACTTCCAGCAAAGCCCTTTATAAAATAAAGACCTAGCCAGGTGTTGTGGTGCATACCTGTGATCCCAGCACTTGAAAGACTGAGACTGAGACTGAGGATCATGGTGCATTTAAGACCAACCTGATCTACACAGTGAGTTCAAGGCCAACCTGCACTACGAAAGCAAGACCCTGTGCCAAAAACTAAAAATAAGTAAATAAAGGCCCTCTAGTTCTTTATACAATAGATAATCAATTGTTGTGACCCGTAGTTACTCTATAGTGCTGTGGAATACTAGAACTTTCTCTGTTTGTCTAACCTCATCTAGGTACCTGTTACTGATTCCTCCAGTCTCTTTTGCTACATTTACTTGTTGCTTATTCTGTTCTCTATTCTATGAAATCAAGAGCTTCCTTCTAAAAATTTATAAAATTTTAGAGTAACCATTTATCTCCATAAATATTTCAAGAAATTGTTTCTGTAAACCGTGAAAAGTTTATGAATGAAAGTTTATGACTGGATAATTTTTCCTTAAAAACTAGGAAACGCATTCTGTGCGCCGTTATCCACCATCACACTGGAGCATGTGCACGTTTCAGAAAGAGCTCAACTTGCTCTTACTTTTTGTAGCGAATAAAAGACTCAGTGTAACGAAAGTCTTAAAGATTTGATTTTAAGTGACCCGCTATTCTCAAAGTTTTATATTTTTTTGCTTAAAATGCTTATATTCTGTCTTCCATGAAGTGTAGTTTAAAAACAAACAACAACAACAAATACAGCTTCAACCACTTGGACCCTAAGGTTGAAGAAACCAATTGAATGCTTTGGAAACATCTTTTTTATTTTTAATTCAGAAACAGAAATTGCAGAATTTAGTTTAAGGTTTGGTATCTCACAAGTGTCAGTGTTTCAGTCTGTAACATGTCTTGATAGCAGTTTGAAATAGAATCTCTGTAGCATAAGTGAAATGGGCTCAGAGACTTGGTTAGGATTTATTTGGCTTGATGCCTGTTGCCGAGGGAAGAAGTAACTAATCCTGGGCTTATTTTTGGAACCAAATGCCAAATTGTTTGTGCTTAACATCACAGCCTCAGGCTTTCCCTTCAAAAATGACTCCAGACCAAATACCAGAAATGTTCTGCTTCTGGCTGCAGGTTTCTATTCAAAAGTAACAAGTAGCAAGAGGTAGCATTGCAATTGTGTTTGACCCATCATTTTTTAGAATACAGTTTTTTTTTCTTTCTTAGTCCATGGTTAGAAAAACATTCTGATTTTTGTTAAATTCCATGATAAGGTGATTACCTTAATAAGAACCCCTGTACATACGTGTGTGTGTGTGTGTATTTTTTAAACACCAGAAAGTTTCTGAAAGTAGTACAAACCTTTTAATATAAAATATATGTGAGGGAAAGGCACTTAAAACATTGTTTCCTTATACTGTCCTACTTTGGCATCTACATTTTTGAAATGTTCTGTTGTGAGCACTCAGTCTGGTGATAGTAGCAGTTACCAAGGCAACTCTAACTCCACCCAGATAAAAATGACTCTTGCAGATGAGTCTGTGTGCTTCTGAGCAAATGCTATATGTATGAAATTTAAGCTTTTGATCTTTATGAGTGTTATATATATGCACATATGCCTCTATAACCATATACTTTAACTAAATAAATATAAATAACTTTATATTGCTTCTCCATGCAAATATCAAGTATATTCTCAATAGATTCAGTTTTTTTTTTTGAGGTCACCTTTGCAACTATCTTACAGCTTAATCTTACTACCCAGTATTTTTCTGTCGACAAACATACTTGTGCATCAGTGTTACTGATGGAAATATAGGTAATGACAAAAGTATATATTTCGAGCTGAGAAAACTTAGAAACAATGCCAGTGGTCATGGAATAAAATAATTTGTCTCTGTATTAAAAGTACCTATCTCTGTATCTATGAGATATTTAAAATGTCACATTTTTGTTCTGTACTTTCATATTGTTTCCTCTTAGTTATATGCACCTTGAATATAATTATTTACCTAAGGATAAATAATGTAACTAATAATAACTGAAAACAACAAATCTGCAATGAATTGAGTTATAAATTCTCACCCTTTTTCAAAATAGCTCTATGTTTACTATTTTAGTTCACTGAAAGTGTCATACATCCAGCTGGCACAGTAATCTAAGCAAATTTAAGATTTTACACTGGCTTTGTGCTCACCAGATGAAGAGGCAACGTGGTTGTCAGGACAGCGGCTAGGTGGTCATCTATCTGAACCCAAGATATTCTTATATTAGTGAGTCTTTCCCTCTGTATGGTGATCCACGGCTTCTGGAGCTCCCAGGAGGCAGGAAATGTGTAGTTGCTTGAAGTACTTTTTCATGTAGAGAATTTACAGTGCCACTGCGTTTAATTTAGAAAGACCCTCAATATCTTTAAAACCCAGGGACTCACACAATGTGCAAAAATCATAAAATTGTCATCTACCACTGCCTAAGCACTCCCATGCATGAAAAAAGAATTCTTTTAACTAATCTCTCCCTCCTTTATATTGTTTTCATTCCATCTATTTCTGC
>RJWT010021070.1:0-17715 GCA_004365215.1 Cuniculus paca | reverse complement strand
TATCAAGATTTCCATTTCTTTAGATATGTTAAGCTGTCTATTGTTCCTATAAACATGGCCTATTTGAATAAAAATAAATAAATTTCTAGAATAGGAAATTCTGTGAAGATAGAAAGTAGCTCAGTGGTAGATAGATTTAGGGGAGAGGGATTAGAAGATGATAATAGCTACAGAGTAGAGTGTTTTGTTTAGGAATAAAAAAAGATCTAAAATTCAATTGTGGTCAGGGTTGTACAACTCTGTCAAGATGATAAAAATCTATCTACTAAATCATACATTTTAATTTTGTAAATTGTATAGGATGCAGATTTTCTTTTAAAAAATCTGTTACTTTCATAAAAAATAGAACACAGTGTAATAATTACTGTTATTCTCTTATTATTTGATTATGAAATTTTATCTTTTCATAAACTGAAAAATAATTTTTAAATTGCTCTCAGTAAGTACTAACATTTATTACATTAAGAATTGATAATAAAATCTAACACCTTTATATAAAAAACATCCTGTTGACATCTGAGATCCAAATAAATCTTAATGCTCTTCTCACTTATGGAGGGTCAGTCAGTGGATGTGAGGTGGAGGGATCTTCAAATTAGAAAGCACAGGTGAAAAGTATACATTTGCTCCTTAAAGTATGAAATAATTACAAATAAGTAAATTAGAATGATAGAAAAAGATCAATATAAAATTGTAATTATGTACTTTTATTCAAAGTTCATTTTCAAAGCATCTAATCTATGTTTATACTTTTCTGTTTTTATTAAAACACAAAGTTTTTTTCAAATAGAAAAGAAGTTTATTTCATATTCATGATAGATCATGAGATATTCTTTTTGGAAATACCTCAGAATTTCTTCTTTTATTATTTGAAATTGGATTCACACTTATGTATCAAATTAGCATAATCAGAAACAGTCTCTGTTGCCCTTATTTAGGAAAGATATACCAGTTAATGTGGAATCTAGTTTAGAGAAGGTAGGAAGTGAATTGGAGGGACCTGATGGAGAAAAAGTGTCAGGCACAAAGGAAAATATCACATTGTCTTGAATTACGGTTATGGAATACTTGTGAAAGCCAGAAAGATCCAGAGGGTGGTCAGAAGAGTAAGCTGGGGGGTAACATTCTGAAGGTGGCACAAGGCTGTGGTAAGGTAAGAGTGAGGCTGAGGATGATGGTTGCTCAGATGAGATGGGGGAGATCACCCTGGAAGTGAAGAACTGAAGGACCTCAGAGGGTTCAGTCTACTCGCATAGTTTTACCCAGGAGCTTCACCTACAACTGAACATGTTCTAGCATTTGGATGTCTCAAATCTCACCATAAACCCTATTCAGCCTCTGGCTTTGAGAGACAGATGTGAATGAGTATCTCAATGATATGACCTTTTGGTTCCTGCAGCAATCTTTTCTGGAAAATTCCCTAACTCTTCATCTAATTCCAGATCATCCTCTGGGGAGCATTCTAGAATGTCTGAATCCTTTCAATACTATGCCATCATTCTGATTAATTTTAAATAATTTCTCTGTATAATCACTAGTGAATCCAGCAGCCCCAATACTGTTCATGCTCCTGATGTCCTGCACAGAGGCCCATCTGGCTGGAACGTTCCCTCCTTCCACCTCACACAGCTCCCTCTTTCAGATCTGGGGCTCTAGACCTACCTCTTAGTATATTAAACAAAGAGAAAAAAATTCTTATAATTCTTTACTCTTTCATAAAACTTTTTTTCAAAAGTATCTTTCCCAGAAGAAGATGTCATGCTTGAGAGTACATTGATATAGGGAATTCTTTTTTTTTTTTTTTTTTTTTTGCAGCACCAGGGATTGAACTCATGACCTCATGCTTGCCAGGCAGGCACTTAGGCCAGTGAGCTAGATCCCCGGCCAATGTAGGGAATTCTTTAGCTTTGGAAAACCACACCCCCAACTTCCTAGTTCCATTAACCTTGAAGTTAAATATTAGAAGTGAGCAGAAATTAAAAGATAAATTAAAATTCATTGGTTAAATATTAGTAAAATACTACTTTGAGCAATTGATTTTGAGACTTCATGGCTTATTGGAAAGTGAACTGATGGCAAAAGACATGAATGTTAGCTCAACTCAGAGAGTGACTTTCTGTGTGACCTTGAGTAATTCACTTAATTTCTCCCAGGTGCAGCTTCTTCATCTGGAAAATGAGTGTGTTAGCCTAGGTGAACTATAAGGGACCTTCCAGCTCCAACAACCTGGTTCCTTAAATAAGGCTAAAAGGCAAAGACAATATCAGGATCTATTGATAAGTTAGATTTTAAAAATGTTTTCACTAATCTTGGCTTTTATGTTATTCAAGGTTATTTGACAAAGAACACAGTGTGTGTAAAATGTTTGTAGGTTTTAATGTTTCAATTGTTCCTAAAAGAAGAAATAGATACTAGTGTCTTTAGGTATTCAGGATTTTGAAATAATATAGCCTAAAGAATCCTATGTCTAAAAAAATTGTATTTTTGAGGGTTTTTAATGGAAGAATGGTGTTAGTTTTTTTATTCTTTTTCTTCATTTAAATTGTACAGATTTAGGGAACTCAAAGATGTCTGAGGAGAAAAAAGTAGTGTTTGGGGAGATATTCTTTGAGGCATTATTCTTAATTTTTTCTTTTCATTACCATATGGTGCCAGACTAGAAAACAATGAAATGAACTTCCCTAGTGCATCTAATTGTATTCTGATTGCTTTTTCTGGATTATCAAAATAATCAATGATACACTTAATTATATTGAAGTGTTTTTCAGCATACAAATAATTCTTGATTGAACAAAGATTTACAGTCAAACTGAGGCAGCAGGGTAAAACTTCAGGGTAAGATTAGCCAATCATAACTACATTCTTAGGCAAGTCACTGTTTACTTTGTACTTGGGTTCCCCTCATGAAACTCTTTCCCATAATATTCTGTTATGACAGCCCTTGAATGAATAAATTCTCTGCATTCATAATTGATATGTCTCTGATGAGATAATTATGGATATATGCCCCTCATAATTTCACTGAACTTGCTGTACTTGTACCCAACTCTGAAAGTTAACTTCAAGGGAGTAGAGGTGGTTGACAATCACTCAGCTAGGAAAATATGATCTGGGAGAAAACAATGTCAAAGAGACACATTTCTTTCTTTATCTCAAATTGCTGCAATAAACATGAGGAAAAATTTGGAAGGGGAAATGGTTGACAGCTAAACTTTTCCATGTGGGGGCTTTAAGATAGGAAATGGGAGGTTAATGTGTTCCTTAGATTGAAGGAACATTTCAGGATAGAGTAGTCTTTAACCTAGATGCTCTTAAAAATTCTAGCAGGTGCCACTGGATAGCATCGCCTATAGCTAACATGGAGCATTACTAATGTAGGAAGATGAATTTGTGTGAACAGATAATGTGCATCCCTGCGGTATGTCAGTTCCTACCCGGCACTTCCTCTAACAAATGAGATGCTGGGTATACCATGGAGCCCTTTTGGGGTAGGATGAGGTGAAGGCTACTCCATAGGAAAAGGGTAGAAGTGCCTGTGGTCTCTGGATAGCCACAGTCTTGAGACAGGAGCCCTATCATAGCAAGCTTTTGTCAGCTTTTGTTGTCGGTGTTGGCAGAGGCACAACAAGACCTACAGAAACTGGGTTGTCCACTATAGGCTGTGGGGCAGAACATACTTCTTCCCAGACTGCAACAGAGAAAGGATTAGGGACAAGGATGGAGCTTTGAAAATATGTGGAATTCACCCAAAATGATCCCCTGCAAAGTACAAGTGAAAGAGTAGAATAATCCACTGACAAAATATACTCTTCAAAGGTGTGCCTACAGTAACCCACCTCTTTCCTCTCTTTATACCTTCTAAATGTCCACCACCTCTCAATAGCACCACCAGCTCATGGTCAAGACTTTGGCACATAAAATTCTGGGGACATTTCAGATCCAAACATTAACAAAAGCTGAAAAGACAAATTAACCAAAGAAATAATTTTAAAAATGACCAGTCATCTTACTTTGGGCAGACAGTTTTGTCACAATTTAAAAATTAAAATAATAAAGTAAAAGCAAAAATGAATAATTGGATGTCTGGCTGATTGGAGATCTGACACTCTTCTTTTAGGTGATGCTTTTACTTAAAGACAAACTCTATGTGCAAAGTTGCCTCAGAGGAGAATATCACATTTGCTGAGCTGGCTGGGAGCTGCTAGGCCCTGCTGCTATCAGACTCTCAGAAAACAAAGGGCAAAATGGATTTGAAGGGTGGCAGTGGACTCAAAAGTGCTCTGGTTGCAGGCATAAGAGCCATTGTTGGACTCATCATTTAAAGCTCTCTAGGCCTGGCAGTCCACAACAAGGACCTCAGCTGTGGGAACCCCAGCAGGCCACAGATGTAAACAGGTGTTCTTTCCACTAGCTTGTGCATGTTATGGGGCTCCTCGTTACTAGCCACTAACAAACGAGAAATCAATATTCCACAGCTTCAGGCGACGAGTTACAGAAAGTAATTTGGTTCCAGGAAATCTAAATGTTTTTGTGGATGTGGATGCCAGTTACAGAGTCACCATATGAAAAGACAAGCATGTTGGGGTGTGTACTGATAACACTGTTTAGAGGAATGAATGTGTCCATTAATGCAAATGTCAGCATTATGTCAGAGTGGAAATACAGGGCTTTACCTTTCTCAGTTGTTAAAGCTCTAGGAAATGGCTTGTGTCAGTGGGTTGGACTTGAGTTTGAGGTAAGACCAAGGACAAGAGTGACTGATAAAATTAAAGATTAACCATTGGAAAAGAAAATTTTAGAAAAAGGTGTGGGGAAGAGAAAATGAAAGAGATGAGGAGAGACAGAAAGAGAATTTTGTTGTATATATAATCTATATACACGTACATGAGAGTATATATAAATAGCACAGGAGTGCATCCATGAACATATTTATGTTTATGTAGCATATATACATGGATTTATATACAACAAAGTCTGCTTATAATTGTATATACATATAAATGTACACATATCCACATGTATATATAGATATAGGTGCATATATATACATTTATATTTATTGGAAAGAAAATTACTGTATTTTTGAATTTAGGAAACAAATCAGAAATGACACTCTCCCAACTGCTAATAATCGCAAATTTGGTTGAGGGAAAGAGATTAGGAAAACTGAAAGAAAGTTTTTATTTAATACAAAAATTCTAACAGTGAGTGGTAAAATTTGTTCAGTGTTTTTCTTACAAACACAAATATACACAGATATACATTCCATAACTTCCTGCTAAGGTCTGAATACTTTTCACCATAAATTTATGTGCAGAAATCCTAATCTCCAAGCTATTGTATTAAGAAATGGAGATTTTTTGAGGGAACTGATTAGATCATTTTGGGTATCCCTTTTAACTGGGACTTGTGTTTTATAAAAGAGGGCCTAAGAAGCTAATGACCCTTTTCACTAGATGGAGATGCAGGAAAAAATACCATTTATGAGCAAGAAAGTGGCCCTCACCAGATTATCTGCTATCAATTTGATTTTAACCTTTGTAGTTTCTAGAACTTTGAGAAACATTTCTGTCCTTTGTAAGCTATCCAGTCTATAGTATTTTCAGATAGCATCTTGAGCTGACTAAGGCAAATCAATAAGTTAACTTTCCAAAATTTTAGCTATAGGAAGTTTATACTTACAGCTCAAAGTGTGGTTCCTGTTTGAAAATACACTTTATTCCTGTTTCCAAATCAACTCCATAAATGGACTTTAATGGTAGTGAGCAGGTTTGAATAGTGATAGGGTCAGTAAGAGCACAAGGAACCTGAGGGAAAAAAGGAAAGTGAAAAGTCATTGAAGAGAAGATGCAAAGGAAGAGAGCAGAGGAAGAAATAAGAGTGGATGAAGTTCATTAGTTTCTCTACTAGTTGAAGGCTAGACATAGCTGCACAAGCTCAGTAATCTCTTGATATTAGAAGGTAATTGACCATCTGGTTGGCAAACATATATCTATCATTTAAAATGATTTGATGTGATGGTTACCCAATGGATACATGTTTTATCAATGTCGCTTTATTGTGCATCTACCATGTGCTTATTTCTATGTGCAAGTCTGTAGAGAAGCAAAGATAATGCGATGAATTGCATCTAAAATTCTTCCAATAATTTCATGTATTCAGAGATGGGGCTTTGGAAGGTAATTACCCCATGAAGTAACTCACTGATAAACTCATAGCTAAATGTTTTGTTAGGAGAGGGGGCCTGGTCAGAAAGATGGGCCATTGAGACTGTGACCTGAAAGGGTGGATTCTTGTCCCTAGCTCCTCCCTTCACTCTGTTTGCAGGATGCCATGAGATGAGCAACTTTTCTTTGCAACACCTTTCTGTCATACCATTTCTGCCTTGGAGCCAACCAACCAAACATGGACTGAATACCCTCTACTGTAAACTGAATTAAAGCTCTCTTCCTTTAAATTGTAGGTGTCAGGTTGTGTCCCAGCAACAGAAGATACTTAATAATTCAGGAAGTGAGCATCAATTGGAGATTATTACCATGACTATAGCTGAACGTGTAGTTTAGATGCCATAGGAACCATTTTGTTGGAGCAGTTTGAAAAAATATGGAGATGCCAATTAGAGGAATCTTACAATTCAGTAAACGGACCCTGTTGGGCAATCCTAGTGGGTGCTCAGAAGACTTGAATGCTAAGAGGAATGTGGATAGTAAACATGACACTAATAAACTTTCAGTTGGTAATGAGAACTCTCCTGAAAACTAGACTACAGGGAAGGTGTGTTTCATCTTCTCAAAGAGTTTGTCCACATTTTGTCCACATCCTAAAACTTTGTGTGAGGCTGAATTTAAAGGCAGTGTAATAACAAACCTAGGGAAGGCAATTTCAAGGCAGTTAAATGTTCGAGCTGCAGCATGATACTGTGACTAGTTTTAGTCAGATTTAGAATGAGAATCAGGAGTAAAATGTAAAGCCTAAATGTGAAAATGTGCAACTTGACCAGAAAGCAGGTGCCTGAAAACTGGGGCCAAAGAAAACAGGGTTTCTGGAAAGATAAACAATAAAAAGAAGTCAAATACTTCACATTAAAATAATAAGAAAGTTGCCTTGAGGGTATCTAGACAAATGGCTAGAACTCATCATGTCAAACTCAAGGTTGTAAAAGGGTTGAAATACTTTGAAATACCTTGTTGTGAGAAGAGAGGCCAGGCTACTTGGCTTATTCATGGCCACTTAAGAAATTGTTACCCTAAGTTCAGATATCCAGAGACTCAGAAGCTTCTGCAGCCATAGTCCAGGGGGCCAAGCTACTGTCTAAGCCAGTGACAAATCTTGGCATCCTACATGTGGTGCTAATTTTTGGGTATGAAGAATACAATAATTGTGGAGTCACAAAGACTTCCATCCAGATTTCAGAGGAAAGATTGAGAAACCAGGAAATATGTCACTGAAGAGGTCATTTGTAAAGATGTGAGAGTATAGCTAAAGGTTCATTGGAGATCCCCGAAGTTGGAGATTCTAGGGACGTGGAACATCCGCTGTGGAACACCATAGGCAGTGAGCAGAGGCAGCCCAAAGCAGAGACAATGTGGCTGCAACCAGCAGTGCTACAGGGGCAAGGTGAATCATCCCCTTTGGAGTTTACATATCACCATCACCTGCCCAAGGTGCTGGACATGAAGGTATAAGATTTAATGTTTTCTTGCTTGTTTTCCATCTTTCTTTCATCCAATTTATGTCTGTTCCCCCTTTCCTTTATTTTGTGAGGGAAACACTTACTCTATACCATTGTATTATATTGGAAGTATTTAAATTGTTTTATGATTTTTATAGGAGCTCATAGCTTGGAGTTTGTTTTGAGTCTCAGAGATTTTTGGCTTGAATTTTTCAGCAATGCTCGAACTGTTAAGACTTTGGCAATTTGTAGAGATGGACTCAATGTATTTTGTATTAAGAAATACAAACTGAACCTTTTAGGGGCCAGGAATAGAATGTCATGGTTTAGTTCTAAAATATCCAACAAAGCTTTTATGTATTCAAAGCCCAGACTTTTGGAAGGTGATTGGATAATGGAAGTCTTATACTCATCAATGGATTAATCTATTTATGAGTTTACAGATAATTGTGCCATTAGGAGGTAAGACCTTGTCAGAAGGGCTTTGTCACCAGAGACATGTGGTGAAAAGATCTATTCCTGTTCCTGACTCCTTTCTTACTCTCTGCTTCCTGGTTGCCATGATGCAAGCATCTTTGTTTTGCCATGCCCTTGTACAGTGACGTTCTTCTCTGGGAGACAGCTGAGTATTAACTAAATCCCTTCAACCAGGAGCAAAATTAAACCTCTGCTCCTTTAAAGTGTAGGTGTTGGGTACTGTGTCCCAGCAATGTGAAAGCTAACAAAAAATGACTAAGACTGAAATTGTTGTTTTTGTACCTTTTTATAGAGAAAAGTCATCTGCATAAGATCATAAATCTTTATAACCTGAAGTAGTTACAGTAGGTGTCTTTATACCATGGAAACATACTAGTGCATAAATTAGGATTTGAACTACTTCATTGGTTGTCATGACAGGATGTGCTTGCAAAAGTACTAATAATGTCTTCTCTGTAGTCATCACATTGGGAGTAGCATAAAAAATTGAAACTTTCTTCTGATATTTGAAAATAGGTATCCAATGAATCTAACAAGTCACTCACATCTCTCTGACAAACAGGTGATGTTTCAAGATAAATTACATCACCATTGCATGAGTCATTACTGTAAACCAAAGGTGGTTGGCAAATAGTAGTTCCCAATCCAAGTCCAGTTGGTTGGCTGTGTCTCTTTCTTCTTTCTCTTCCTTTTTCTCTTCCTCTTCTTCCTCCTTTTCTTCTTCTTCTTCTTCTTCTTCTTCTTCTTCTTCTTCTTCTTCTTCTTCTTCTTCTTCCTTTGCTTCTTCTTTTTTAGTAGAATCTGAAAGTGAGTACTAGTATTTACACATTAAATGGTTAAAGTAAAAAAGAATGAAGAAAATGATTTCATGACCTGAATATTATCAAGAATACAAACTTCAGTGCCCATAAATTATTATTGGAATTCCATGATGTCTGCTAATTGGAATTGTCAATGGTTCCTTTCATGCTACAATTATGTAGATAAGTACAGGAGCTGTATACATGCTTGTAGTCTCAGGACTTGGGAAACAGAAGAAAGAGAATGGAGAGTTTGAGGCCAGCCTGAGCTATATGGTGAGTTTGAGTTTAGGCTAGACTATATAAACGGCACCTTGTCAAAACAAACAAACAAACAAACAAACAAAAAACAGTAGTAGTTGTGGCAGAGACTACATGGTCAAAAAGTTGAGAATATCTATTGAAAAAGGAATAACAGTTTATGTTCCTATTTGTCTCTAGATGTGGTATTATCTTTTCCTACCACCATATGCAACTCCATTTTCTTGATTCTGCAAGAAACATATGAAATCTGCAAGGCTTGGAACCTGAATTGTTCCAATGTCTGAGACAAAACAACTCTAAATATAGGGACTGGACTCTTCTATCAAAAATTACAGCCCAATGGGATGGAAAGATTTGCTTCCACTTTAGACTAGTTCCATATTCCAAAGGAAGGTACTTTTAACTTCTGGAGAGCTTAACATCTTGCTTCCCAAAGTAATGATTTTCAAAACTTTGGCTTCTATTGTTCCTGGATTAATACTGACCACATTTGAACAGGCGAATGGGCAACCGATTAACTTGAATTCTTTACAGTCAGGATTTTGCAGTGTGTCTTGGTACATCTTTCTTAATCTTCTCTTTGAAACAGTTTTCTCATTTAGGCAGGAAGTAAATAGTGCAAGTAACAGGGTGGCTTTCTCCCCCCTTCTTCCCTCTCTCCTTGAAAAATAATGCTGAAGGAATTGTTTTGCAGTTGAAAATTAATGTAACCTATTATGTCCAGGAAATTTCTTCAATATATTACTTGCCAAGCCCCTTGGCCATTGTGAAGAAAATAATTTTAATTTATCTCATTTTTCACTGCTGAGTCAATGATTGTTTAACCTAAAATGCCATTGTGACTAAGTGCTCAAACCCCATGGTCCTCGGCTGTTTCACTGGGACCCAGCTATTACGTCCATAAGCCTGGGCCTTAGAAGCACCAAAACTGTCATATTAAAAGAACCACTGTCAACTTGCTTTTGTTTTTATTGTTTTTAATTTCTGCTTTCCTATTTTCTATGCTATTTATAATGTCCTCTTTAAAAAGTTCAAAAATAACATCTCTCTCCTTAGCCTCTTGGTTCTTTTCCATTAGTGAGCATTTCTTTCCCAGCTTCTAGCTCTTTCCTAGGGCATAGAGCAATGTGGTCAGCTTGGGTTAATTTGGCTAGTGTGATTATAATGCCCTTGTGATTTCTTTGCCATTTTACCCACTAAGAGCAGGGTAGCATCCCAAGGAAATGAAGGACTGTGGTGATTACAAGGAAAAATCCTTTGAATATTTGGCATGTTTAACTAAAAGGCCCCACCAAAGACCACTCCAATTTTCAAATAATATGACCATGTTTATTTAGCTTTTCTATATTATTTCCAAAAAAAGAAGGAGGAGGATGAGTAAGAGCAGGAGGAGGAAGAGAAGGAGAAAAAGGAGGAAAAAGAACAGGAAGAGGAAAGAGAGGAGGAGGAGGGGAAGAAGAAGACATCAATTTGCTTCTCCTTAAATCTTCTAGCAGAGACTTTATTTAATTCATTTATAGCAGTTGTGTTTTATCTCAGTCAAAGTTTCTGAGAAAGAGAGCCTGAGAAAAATGTTAGTATATGAATATGGTATTTTAAGAACTTAGTAAGAACTTAGTAAGTCATCATGGTGAATGGAAGACATGGAAAGAAAGAGTCAAACATAAGGATGAAATATCAGGTGGACACACTGTAGGCAACTGCTTGTTTGATGCAATAAAGGGGTATTTTAAGACCATCTACCTGGGCTCAAAAGAAAAAGACTATTTTCTATTTATTCCTTTCTTTTATTGGTCATAGTTTATCCAGTTGGTGTTGATTGCTGTTTAACTTTTAGAATGTGCATTCCAGACAGCACACTGAGTGGGCTGGTGTGGCTTCTCATACTACACCAACAGACACTCTGTGGTAGGAGTTGAGGGCATGAAATAGCCTCTGCAGAAGCTTCTCAGAACGAGCAGAGTTACTCACCTTAGCACCACCTGGAAAAAGAAACAGATGAGGCTCAGAGGTTCTAAGTGATGAATAAATTCAGGACAGGAATATCAATCTAGAATTTTATAAAGGGAGACACTAGGATGGAAGCTGCTTGCGCCAGGACCATGGAAGCCTTTCTGGCTCTAGGCTGATTATATCTCATTAAACTACAAACTATGTGCCATTATCTGAGCTTTGTGAAACTGGCTCTCAAACTTGTTTTTTCCTCCAAAACATTCCAGAACTTGGAATATCTCCTTGTGTGATTCTGAAAACTAAGTACACAACTCTGTCTTTATGTCACACAGAAACTTCATGCTTTGTACAGAACACAGTTTGCACATCTATGCCTCTATTATTCAAGATTCTCTTTAAACAATAAGAAGTGAGGAAATTTCTGTGGTCTGGAAAAGGTCATTTACTTACTCAAACCACGGGGGTGGGGATTGATAAATTACTAATTTGTGTGCAATGTTTCTTTTTGGTTCAAGTCTGCATGTAAGAGATGAAAAAGCCTATTTCATTCACTGAAAATGGATATGCAATCAGCCAGTATTTGATTGAGCACACATTTTATTCAAGGTATTAAGATGGGTGCCCTAGAGAATAATAGTAATAGAACACAATTTTTCCTTGTAGGGTTTATAATCTAGTGAGAGAACTAGGTACATAAGCAAAACTAACTGTCACAGGGTGGTGAGAGTTTCTTAGATAGAGATACAAATGGTAATTATTTCGAGAACTCAAATGTAATTAATTCTGAATCAGATTATAGAACAAAGTATAAGGAGAATCTGACATGTAAATGTGTCATCAGAAAATAAGCAGAGTTTCAGCAGAAGAAGGCTGTGAAAGATTCAAACTAGCACCCAAAACAAGAAGTCCTGAAATGCATAAAAATAACTAGACAAATTAGAATCTGTGAGCATTGCAGAGGTAATGATAAGACTTGATGTTTAACAAGAGCACAGAGTGAAGAAGCTGGGGAAATTTTCCTGGGGTCAGACCAAAGAAAACTTGAACTCCATTAAAAAAATCAAAACTTTGATTGTATAACATTAAAAATGAGAGCATGAAAATTCATGGCATTTTGGCGCTCAAAGTGGGGGTGGTGAAGGAAGGTCGAGGATATCACCTATGTCCATTTTGTCTGATGTCTTGAGCCAGTATAGGTGGCTGTGAGTTGAAACACTTAGGATGTAGCAAGACACATCCTAACAACCAGGTACCACTTGCAAGGGCTCACATGCCTAAGCCAGTGAAAGTGCTCCTGTTACTTCACATACAGCCCTTCTAAGGTGGATAACTGAGTAATAATGCCGGTAGTAATAATCCAAGGGGCATTCTGTTTTCTTTGGGATTCATAAAAAGAACTTTATTCAAATATACTTTTCCATGAAACCTGGGCTGCAGGTATCTCTTGTTTCACCATGACAACTTTTGAACCCCATCACCTGTACTAGCTACTAGCATTCCTCCCAAGGGAATCAACCTTCCCTATTGTCCTTCCCTCAAAAGGAAAACTCTTCTCTCTCAGCCCACAAAACTGTTTTGTGAAATTATACCCAATTATTGAGCAAGAGCACTTCCCTGTATTTACCTGCAGGTTTCACAACTAACCTCAGATTAAAAATATAGTTAGGCCTACAGTGAATACCTGTGTATATTGAACATGCTCAGAGTCCTTTTTCTACATTTTTCATTCCCTAAATGACACAGTATAATAATTATAGACATAGTGTGTCCCTGTAAGTGATATCATAAGTAATATAGAGATAATTATGGTGCAAGAAGAATATATATGAGTTATATGCAAATATTATGTCATTTTATATAAAGGATTGAGGATCCATAAGTTTTAACATTTGATAGGTTAGGGGTAGGGTCCTCAACTAACCTCTTTTCAAGAGTGAGAAATAAATGTATTTCAAGTTTTTTTTTTTTGTACAGGGGATCGAACTCACGACCTTACGATTGCTAGGCAGGTGCTTACACCACTGAGCTAAATTCCCAGCCCAGGCTTTTTAATTACATGAAAACTCTTTTACTTTTTTAGGGACCTCGTCCAATGTTAACTTGCAATCCAGAAAAAAAGTTCATCCAATCTTTCTGCACTTAGTCAGTTTTCTTGTTGCTGTGACACAATACTTGAATCCTGCAAACTAAAAGAGGAAGGGTTTATTTCTGCTCTTTTGTTTCACTGCAGGCTATAATTGGCTGGCTCCAAGGCAGGATGGCATGCCAGAGCAGCATGGCAGAGGAGCACTGCTCAGGCTGGCACAGCAAACAGGAATCAGAGTCAAGGAAGGAACTGGGAGGTGCACACCTATGAGCACAAGAGGTTGCTAAGGGATATTTACATATAAACTATTACATTTTGTCCATGGTCCCCAAAGATTTATGGGCACCTCCTTACACAAAATAGATTTGGTCCATCTCTATAGTTTTCCAAAACCTAACAGTTCCAGCATTGTTAGAAAGTCTAAGTTGAAAATCTGAGACTCAAAGCAAACCATTAGCAGGGAGCACCTGTAAAAAGTAAAAAGAAAGTTAAACACTGCTGACGTACAATGACACAATGTACATATTAAATCCTGTATTTCTGTGTCCAAATCCCAGGGCGGATTGTAGTGAGATGTGAACTTCAAAGGTTGGTGTGAATCTGTCCCTGTAACAATACTTGTGGTTTCAGAGCTCATGGATTTTCTCTTGGGTGAGCTTTGCTCTATTCTTGTAGTTTTTTCCTAGCTATTCCATATTCTGGCTTCTCCAGATTTCTGTGACTCACTTCCTACCTCTGGCTTCACTCCTTGTCTTTCTTTGAAATCTGAGGAGAGTCCTCCATGACGCCATAATTCTGGCATACTGCATGCCTATAAGACTAGTGCCATATGGTTAATGCCTGCCACTCTTCTGCCTTCTCTGGCCATAGCCAGACTCTTATGCATACTAGCTGCAGGGACCTCTGAGTATCTACTTGCCAGAGGCCTATGAACCAGAATGCCAGGAAACCAGTTTCCTAGGTAGCCCTTTTAGGAAAGAGTGCCTTGGGGCTCTATTCTCTAAGCAGTGTTTCACTTTCCAGTTTGAGAACCTTCAAAAGTGGGGGGTGACTACAAGTCATTTTCTTATAGTTGACTTGTAAAATGCTTGGCTTCTTTCTAATGCTAATCTTTTCAGCAATCAAACTGTCCTCTGCTCCAATTTTATAGCCCTTTTCCCTTTTTTGCAGAGGAAAAGAACATTTTCAAACAAGCTTTCTGCTCCTGATTTTCAGTATGAATTTGGTTGAAAACAGCAAGCAGTACCCATGCTACAACTTCAATTTTAGACTGCCTTGAAATTTCCTCAACCATATTAATTAGTCTGCCACCCTTAATCTCATGTTCCCACAAAGTCTTAGGATATGTACAAAATGTTAACAAATTTTCCAATGATCTGGATTACACCTGCCAGTGGAGTGCTTTTTTCCCTATTGAAACCTCTTGAGTTCGATCTACCTGCTGTATTAGTGTCAGTATTTTAGTATTCTGAGCTCTGACAAAAATCTCCCATCAAGCTTGGCTCATAGAATTCTAAGGCTGATGGTCTGGCTGGTATTTCCAAATCTTTCCAAACTCCTCCCATGAACTAGTTTGAAAGGCTTCTGAGTTCCATGGTCAGATAGCGTAAGAGCAACAACTCTACTTCTGGTACATAATCTAGCTTAGTCACTTTTCTCCTAGGTGAGACACAATACCCCACATATACAACTGAAAGGAGGAAATGTTTGTTTTTAATATAAGAGAAATATAATGTCCAGCCTGCTAGGTGTCAGATATACTGAGTTCATGCCCCCTGAAGTAGAAGAATGAACTCCTAAAGACAGAAGAGGTTAAGAATAGGAAAGGTTTATTGCGGAATATGAATAGTTCCTGAGAGAAAGGAGGGGTCCTGAGTAGACTGTCACCAAGGCTCTTTGTTGGGGGGAGTTTATGCAGCAAAGTCACAATGTGTATACATTGTGGGTCAAACTAAAATCAACCAATAAGATTACAAGTATAGTAGTTTAGCTAATATTAATGCACTAAGGGGGCATGTAGCAAGGTTATATGGCTGATATCATTCACCTTGGCTTATCTTTGACTTCTAAAACAGGAACATTTCAGGGAAGGGATGGGTCCAGCCATTGACCTGGTATCTGATGCATGTCTGGACTCATGGACTGTGTGGCACTAATTACAGTACAGTCTCAAGTTCTGCTGATTGCTTAAGGAAGTATGCATGTCTGGCTATTGAGATTTGATCTTAGGGTCTTGCCTTCTTTATATGCACCTGCAGTTGCAATTCTGATGTCTTTATTTTTCTGCTGACTTCCTTGAGTCCTTGCTTTATTGAAAATACATACTTCTATTCTTGTCAATGCAGTTTTAGGGGGAAAGTCCTAGCTCTAGGAGTCCTAACAAACAGACCACTTTGGTCACCCATTCCACAACACATAACACTGGTCAAGAAGGTGAGAATGGGAGAAGGGGAAGAATGGAGCTTTAATCTGCATGGTGTGCTGGAAAGTGCAGGTAAAGAGGTGTTCTGGTTTGTATACAGATGGCCCCCCACAAGCCTCATGTAGTCATGGAAGCAGCTGAAACTAGCGTTTGTGATTGATTTGTTGTGTAGCACTGGGATTGGTAGTGTGAGTTCTGTACCCTCCCACGGGTGGAGCCGACATACAATGTAAGGTCGGAATCGGGGCGTGTTCTCCCTCTTTTGCAGGGTGCGCTCTTGCTGCTTGTAACCGCCATGAGCAGCTGCAACTCAGCCACACCACTCTGCCTTGGAACCAGCTAAGCATGTACTAAAAGCCCCAAAACTGTAAGAAATAAACCTCTCCTTCCTTCACTTTGGGCGTCAGGTATTTTGTCTCAACAACGAAAAAAAGTAACCCAAGATCTGTCTTTGAGATGTTGATCAAAGCTTTGGGTTTTGTTTTGGAAAAGAACAACAACGGAGTTTTATATAACTGATGAGTCTGCATGGCTGGCAGGAAAAATAATCCTGGTCAAGTCGTAATCTGGTTCATGGGTATTACTGGTTCTCTGAGGTAGTGGGAAAGCCGTCATCAGCTGAAGGGTCAATTTGGTCCCTATGATGAAACGAAAAGTCCTGCTTAACATGGCATTGTCAGTTCCCATCATGGGATAACTACTTCTGTTTCAGGGTTGACATTGTCATAAGTGGTCTGGGAGGCTCTATTCTTTCTGGAATCTGAGGTGAAGGCAGATTTAGACAATGATTTTATACTTCCAAGCATCATTCCAGGAGGTGTAGAACTGGACTTTATAAAAACTGACAATTGGCTGTCCCTGAAAATATTTAAAATTACTTTAGTTATTCTTATTTTCATGTCCTTAATCTTGAAGAGATGAAATATGCTACATAAATGTAGGGTTAACAAGCTTTGTAATATACTATTGAAGTGATTACCATGTCTACATGCAGACCTGATCAGGGATCTGATCAAAATCTTAAGGCTATAAAGGAGACATATAAAATACAATCAGAGATGCCAGTTTATCCTACTTTTAGTTAGTCATAAGACATTTTCAGGCTCAGTTGCTAAGTACCTGTTATATTCTTGCATACTCACAAAACATTTCTTCTTCATATCCTCCTTAATCATATTTGTTTTCCTAGCAGCAATATTTCTCAAACATTTCTGGATGCTCCCTTCACCTGCTTATACAGAGTTTATATTCTGTGTAACTATTATAGAATACCATACACTTAACAGGTGCTCTGGAAAATTTGAGACTCAGGATTGAACATATCCCAACCACAGGCTATTTTCTTCTGAGTCCCAAATCCTGAGAGTGTCCCTTGCTATGTGCAGTCAAATATCTTTCCTTTCAATTTTTTCAAGAAAAAAAATTCACCTTTGAACATCCAGCCATTGTCTTTACCAATTTCATCAATGTTCTCTGAAGAACTCCCAGGCATTTATTCACATTCAGTGAAGATTTGGAACTCAATTACAGGCTTTTCTAACAATCTATCTCCTGTTATCGTTGTAAACAATTAAAACACCTACTAGGTTGATCTGATACAGGGGAATGAAACTCCCAACCCACTATGTCTGGTACGAGTTCGTGTTCTCTAAAATCGAAGAATGAGTTTTAGGAACAATGGAGGTTAAGAGCAGAATATATTTATTGGGAGAAGGAAAGAAAGCTTCTGTCAGAGGGACAGAAGGGGTCCCGAGCGGGTTGCCAAAGACTTTGTCATTTTAGGGACTTTTTATAGAGTAGAGGGTCCAAGGTGGGGAAGAATGGGAATTCCTAAGGTGGGCATAAGGTGGGACAGAACTATGGTTAACCAATAAGGTTAATTGCTCAGGTAAAATTGATTAAGTCCGGGACAAATGGGGAAGCAAGTCACGTAGCCAACAAGCATATTTAAGGAACAGTGACTCTTCCCTAGGGGGTTGAGACAGGTGATTCCTAGCTTCCTTAGGCATCTACAGACTTATTTAGAATATCAATCCTAGGA
>RJWT010021069.1:0-17730 GCA_004365215.1 Cuniculus paca | reverse complement strand
TCGGCCTACGGCCAGCTTTTTAGTTCAGAACGGAACGGAACGGAACGCTCGGCGTCGCGGGCCCCGCCCGGAAAGTTTGCGGAGGAGCCACGACCTCTTGGCCGGCGCGGCCCGGCATGAAGCGGCGCTGAGAAGCCGCCGCCGCCGCCGCCGCTTGAGGAGGAGCTGCAGTACCCCGGACCACGCCGATGACTACTGCAAACTGTGGCGCCCACGACGAGCTCGACTTTAAACTCGTCTTCGGCGAGGACGGGGCGCCGGCGCCGCCGCCCCCGGGCTCGCGGCCTGCAGGTGGGTGCCAGGCCGGGCGGGACCGATGAGCGTCCGCTCTCCTCTTACGCCAACTCGCCCCTTCCCGGGTCCCCTGGCTGTCGGGGGACTGATAAGCACGACGGTGTGCGCGTGGTGAATGAAGATGGATGTGAATCGCCGGGTTGGCGTGTGGGTTGCTGCGACGTGGAGGTGACTGCAGCCGAACTAGTGGGGAACTTAACGCTGGGACGCCGGTGGCGGGTGGACGCTCGGGATTTGGAGGCCGAGGGGTCGGGGCCGCTGCCCAAGTAGCGTCTGATTGGCGCTGCGTTGCCAGCGTGTTGCGGAGAAAATGTCTCTGTGAAGTCCTTAAGCGCTTTTGGTTTTTTATCTATTCTAGGTGGTTCTAAAGTTCTAATGTGAAACGTGTACATTCTTTAAGTGTAGAATTGCCTTAAAATTTGCGTACATGTTTTTAAAAACTTTTGTTAGGAGATTAATGCTTTGGGCTTCCAATTGTGCAAGTTTATGGTCCACAGTTAATTCCAAGTGTAAGTATAACGGGACTTTTCTGAAAACTGAGTTTTCATACTTGAGCACAGTATTTCGCAAATATTTATTAAAGGAGGGATGCTTTTTCCTAGTTCTCCTTCAAGTTCATAAGTCGATTTTTGTTTTTACAAAAAGGCTCTTCTTAAAAGATAATTTAAAGGATCTCATAAATTGCAAAAGCTGGGCACCTTGCTTGCAAGTCAGACCAATCAGGAAATAGAAACAAGATGACCGGGGACTAGAGCTCTCCTGTGACCTGGTTTGGAATACTGTAGTTCATTAAGTTCAGTTTCCCTATTACATTTTCAGTCGAACTTCAAAAAAGAGATGGGTAAGAGTGATCCATATTTATTCTTTCCGGGCATTAGGTGAATTACTTAATGTTTTTGTATCGATGTTCAGTAGATCGTCCTCCACATTTGCATTGAAAACCTTACATGAAGTTGAGGCATAAGAATTTGCTGGGCAGTACAGTGTATGTCTTATCAGTACTTTTTAATCAGAACTCGTTAGATGTCTTTTTCAATGCAACATATAATTTATAATAGTTATGTGTTGCCTGTGTTTATTTTCAGTTGCACTAAAACTGTTTAAGCACCTACACAGAAGACACTACTAAGTACTTGTAGTATTTTATTGAAGCAAAAAGGACTGAGGCTTCTCCAGGGGTTTGTGAAATAGACACCCAAATAACTACTGCTAGGCAGACTGAATTGTGTAGGATATTTTGTAATAGAGGAAGAAATAGGAAAAGTAGAATTTGTGGAGAGGGTGTCATTGTACTTAGACGATTGATACTGGACAAAATAAAAATCTTTGTGTATTTCTAAACATACAATAGATTTGTATGTTTGCATACAATAAAAAATAAAAATTGAAGGACAAAAATTTAAAAAAGAAGATAAATAGTTGATATCAGTACACTTTTTCATGGGCACAAACTTGGTTTAAAGTCCACTATATACTAAATATGTGACCAATAAAGGTGTTAAGTAAGCATGATGTCACATGCCTGTGTTCTCAGTTACTCAAGAAACTGAAGTAGAAGGATCACAAATTTGAGGTAAATTGGGGCTATTCAGTGAGATTCTGCATCGGGATAAAAAGGCTGGGAATGTGTGGGCATGTAGTTAGTGGAAGAGAGTTCAATCCCTAGAATTAGGGTGAAGGGAGGGTCATCTAGAAGGAATTCGATTCAGGTTTGTAACTTGATTTATATTAAAATTCTCAGAGGTGAACCTGAGCAATTTCATTTGTGAGAAAAAAATCCACTTTAAAATATAGCAGGTAATTTTTAAGTATTTTTTTTATTAAGGTGAAATATATACAAATAAGTCAACCATAATCTATTGACATGCACAGTGTTGAGTGAATGTCAATACTTTATCCAGTTCCAAAACATTTTCTTCACCCCAAAAGAAAACCCTGTATCCTTTAAACAGTTGTTCTCTGTTATCCATTCTTACCTCCCAGGCTTTGGCAACCAACAATCTGGTTTCTGTCTATGGATTTACTTATTCTGGATGGTTTGTGTTAATGGAATCATGTAGTATGTAACCTTAGGTCAGTTGCTTCTTTAACTTAGTATGTTTTATGGTTTATGTACCTTTTTATTTTTAAAGAGAAAAAATAAAACACAATTTCAAAGCACGATAATTAGGGGGTAACAATAGTATATACATTGCCTATCGTTATCATCAAATCAGTTACTCAGAGTACAGGTCATCTGCATTTAATCATCCAAACAATACTAGCACAAAACTTTCTCTTCAGTGAGCTCAGAGAAATCAGTAGTATAACTATCTTATCTATCTTTTGTATATATAGTTTCTTTCAGTTTCTCACACTAGTAAAACAATACAGTGTTTACACGTGTGTCTGATTTATTTCACTTATGAGTATGGTCTCAAGTTGCATCTATTTACCTATGAAAGTCTCAAGTTTATCCTTTATGGTTGAGTAGTATTCCATTGTATAAAAATACCACATCTTTTTTATCCATTCCTCAGTTGATGGGCATTTAGGTTGTTTCCAAGATCTAGCTATTACAAATTGTGCTGCTGTAAACATGGGTGCACATATATTGCTGTGGCTTTATGCACTTTGTAGCATATATCAGTAGACTATTTCATTGTGTATCTATATATACTCACACCACAATATTTATCCTTTTATCCATTGATGGACATTTGAGCTGTTTGTACCTTTCGGCTATTGTGAATAGTGTGCTACTATGAACACCAAGCAACTATGTTTTTTTTTTCTCTTTGAAATAAAATGGATTTACAACTACTTTTTCAAAGCCAAGCTTCCAGAATTATTTCGTTCACAAAATTAGTTCTCATTTTAATATGCATAAATAAGAGTATAGTATGTAATTTGAAAGAGTTAAGTGGATTAACCTAATGTTTTTAGGAAGGTATATACCGTGAAGTAGGCCATGAGAATAAACTTGCGTAGTAGAGTTCACGTTAGTGCTGGGTTCTGTCAGTGTGTTTACTTTGTTGTGAGTTGTTTTCCTTCAGAATGAAAGTTTCTTGAGAGCATGGATAGTGTCTGTATCTTGTATTATCAATGACTGGCCTAATGCCATTACATAGCAGGCACCTGGTATTTGTTGACTGAATTAATAAATACCACTTAAATTGAGTCAGTGCTCATATTTTTTCATGGTTGAGGACGTTGATAAGCATTGTTTCAATTCTTTTGCTTTTATTGGTTCCATGAAATAGCAGATTTTGGTAATTTTGGCCTGTGTGGTTTTATATCCCAGAAGGTTTGAGAGTACTTACACAATATCTGCATTGCCACCCTGGGGACAGAGTTGGTTTTATTTTGCCCTTTTGTTTTGTTTTGTTTTTGAGACAGGGTCTCACTTTGTAGTGCAGGCTGGCTTGAACTCACTTTTGTAGCCCAGGCTGCCCTCAGATTTGCTGCAGCCCTCCTGCCTCTGCCTCCGGAGTGCTGGGATTACAGGTGTGTGCCACCATACCCAGCAAGGGACAGAGTTTTGAAAAATAGTTGGTGGGAGGAGGTGATGGAGAGTGAGAACAAGCTAAGACACTGAATTTAGTGATTGTCCTTAAGTTTGTTAAAGTATACTTCAGGCCGGGCATGGTGGTACATTTCTGTAATGCCAGTACTTGGGAGGTTGATTGAGATAGGAAGATCGCTATGAGTTTGAGGCCAGCCTGGGCTACATAACAAGACACTGTCTCAAAAAACCAAAAATTAAAAAAAAAAATTTTTTTTTAAAGTACACTTTAGATGATTTGTAACACTGAATGAATATTTTTGTGACTGACTTTATTTTATTTAGTTAAGTTTTTTTTTTTTTTGCCATACTGAGGTTTGAATACAGGAGCTTTGCCTGGAGCTGTGTCCCAACCATCGCCCCCCACCCTTTTTCCATTTTGAGACAAGAGCTAAGTCACCAAGTTGGCCAGACTGTGCTTGAACTTTTGATCTTGCTTCAGCTCGCCAGGGTGCTGGAGGTATAGGCATGCATCACTACTCCTGGCCCTGACTTTTATTTTATTCTGAGATATTCTGAGATTTTTAAGACACTAGAGTCACTTATTTATTTATTTTTTAGCTCTTAGTGCTCTGATTTTGTTGTTCTGTTTTTTTGAGACAGGGTTTTACTATGCAGTTCAGGTTGGCCTTGAACTTACTTTGTAAGCCAGGCTGGCCTCCTACTCATAGCAATCCTCCTGCCTCAACCTCCCAAGTGCTGGGATTACAGGCATGCACCACCACACCTGGCAGTGCTCTGATTTTTTGAGTTAAAATTAACCCAACTATCTTGTTAAAATTCTTGGTACCTGGCTTCAAATTATACCTCAGTAGGAAACAGGGAATTTAAAATGGGTAAGTAATGTATTCCATTATTTGCCCTTATAAAGGTCAACTTCTGGTGCTCTATTTTAGTGTACTGATTGTATTATCTCTAATTTAGTTTGATATTATAATTGCAAATCCAAAGTTTCATTATTAAATACTGATTTCCTAGTCCTAAATGAGGGTCACTAGGAAGAATGTGTGCTATACTATTACTGTTTTCTAGAAGAGGAAAACTGTCTTAATGCAATATGTATTTTTGTAAAAACTTTACTTTATTATGAGGTGTATATAATTTTTATCAGATAGTACTTAGAGTTTTTCATATGTAAAGTTGAGAAACTTCTTAGATCATTGTCTATAATTTACAGTATTTTTACTTCATCTACTTAATGGTGATTTGATCCATGTGTTCTTATTATTTACTGTCTCATATAATTTTTTTGTCTCATAATTTTTATATGAGATATAATTTGAATATATAATTTGTAAGTGGGATAATATATTTAAGGCTCTGGGCATAGTCCTGGTTCAGTAATGTTCTTTAAGTAGTGGTAATATTTCTTTAAAGACACACATAACTGGATAGGTATTTTTTATTTCCTCTTTCCTAATCTCTACACTGTATGGTGCTACATTAAAACACTGAAAGAGTAGGGACAGGTTAAGAGAGCCTGCAAACCTAGCTTACAGGACTTGGAGTATTTGGTTTTAGACATTTTTATTTTATCCTTTTAATTCTAGTGTTTTTTTCAACATTCTTTACCTCTTTTCAAATTTTACAAAGTAAGAAAATCATTTGGTTGGTTGGTTTGTTTTTGTTGTTGAGATTAGGTCTTGCTATCTAGGTCAGGCTGGCCTTGAATTCACTATATAGCCTAGGCTGGCCTCCAGTGTGTGGTGGTGGTCCTCTTGCCTCAGCCTCCCAAGTGTTGAGATCACAGGCATGGGCCACCATGCATGGCTAGACAGTCACTTGGGTTTTTTTTGTTTGTTTTGTTTTTGTTTTTTTTTGGCATTGGGGATCAAACTCACGACCTCTTGCTTGCCAGGCAGGTGCTTAGGCCACTGAGCTAAATCCCTGGCCCTTGTCCTTTTGAGACAAGGTCTCACTATGCCATTCAGGCTGGCCTTGAGCTCATTGTAGCCCAGGCTGGTCTCGAACTCTCAATGATCCTCCTGCCTCGGTCTCCTGAGTGCTAGGATTACAGGCATGCACCACCAGGCCTGGCTGTTGAAGGTCATTTGTCTTTAGTATTATTTTCCGCTTTTTTGAATTAGGTTGTGACTGACTGGTAGGGTGTAAAAGATGGTTGATTTGCTAACCATTCTCAGTATAATGAGATATTTAAATGAGAATGAAAAAGGAAGTTGCTTGTTTGTATAGCCCAGTAGATACTATAAAGGAGAATTTGATTGTTGCTAATTCATATTTTCATACCATAGGCCAGCATTTTGTGTAGACCTGAAAGCAGTGAGAATGTGTATTAGATGCCTGAGTTGGTGGTAAACATTTTACTGTTTCACTTGGAAAAATAATTTAACATTGTTTCTTTCTTTTTTTTTTTTGGTGGCACCTGGATTGAACTCACGACTTTGTGTTTGCCAGGCAGGCACTTAGGCCGCTGAGCTACATCCCCGGCCCTGGTGTTTTTGAGATAGGGTCTCACTATGCCGTTCAGGCTGGCCGTGAGCTCACTTTGTAGCCCAGGCTGGTCTCGAACTCGCAATGATCTGCCTGTCTCAGCCTCCCGAGTGCTGGGATTACAGGCGTGAGCCACCACGCCCGGCTTAATGTTGTTTCTTCAACATATTTTCTGATGGGGGTTGAAGGATGCTCCTGGAGGTAAAAGAAAATTCTGTGATGGAGATTAGTGAACTTTATCTGTTTTAGTAGGTATGAAGAAAAACCTAGGGGAGGAAAATGGCAGCGTCAGCTGAGTATGATGTTGCAAACCTATAATCCCAATAATATTCTGGGACACTGTGGCAGCAAAAGGACAAGTTTGAGACCAGCTTGAGCAATTTAGTGACTTAAGGGAGATCCTATCTTCCCAATGAAACCTTTCAGAAGAAAGAACCCAGTCTGGGGATGTAGCTCAGGTGAATGCCCTGAGTTCAATTCCCAGTACTGCCAAAAAAAAAAAAAAAACTTTTTAAAAGATCAGTGTTGTTTTGTTAAGATTCATTATTGTAAGAGTTTTGTTTTTTCTTGGATTTCTTAGGTTTTCCAGTTTTCCAATACAGAAGAATATTTTGGCATATTCTCTGAAGTAGTAGAGAAACGTTTTTCTGTAGTTTTTTGTTAAAGAAAACATGTGAGCCACGCGTGGTGGCGCACGCCTGTAATCCTAGCACTAAGGAGGCTGAGACAGAAGGATCTTTGGGAGTTCAAGACCAGCCTGAGCTACAAAGTGAGCTCAAGGCCAGCTTGAATGGCATAGTGAGACCCTGCCTCAAAAAGACAAGGGCCAGGGATCTAGCTCAGTAGCCTGAATGCCTGCCTGGCAAGCGCGAGGTCATGAGTTCAATCCCTGGTGCCGCAAAAAAGAAAAGAAAAGAAGACGTGGACATGTATGAGCAGTTAAAACGTTTGAACACACCCAAGACATTGTGAGGGTTCAGGAAGGCCTGTGTCTATGGGCATTTAAGTAATAACTTAGGGCAACTTGTAGAACCAATTTCTTATTATGACTTTCTGCAGCACAGTAAATTTTCTGTAAAGTCATACATATTTTTATTGCAGACAGTCCAAATTGGTTTGGTGAGTTGATTGGTTTGCTTGTTTTATTTGAGACAGGGTCTCACTATGTACTTCAAGCTGGCCTTAAACTATGAAGCCCAGAAAATGTTCAAATGAGGAGAACCCAGGAAGGAGAAAGGAGAAAGGGAAAAAGGGACAAGAAAAAAAAAGAGAAAATAGAAGGAAAAAATGGAAATAAAACTTTTGTAAATAAGGAAGGAAAGGGGGCAAAAAAAAAAGAAGCAAGATATATCATGTACAGGTGCAAATTCCCTTTATCATTATGTATATCTACAATGTACCAATAAAATAAAAAACTATTGTTACCCAGGCAGTCATCCTGCCTCAGCCTCAAGTGCTGGGACTACAGGTTTGTGCCACCATGTGTGGCCCAACCTGTTTTTGAGGTTTCTTCTCTTATTTATCTTTTCAATGAAGTATTATCAGAAGGATTTTTTTTTCCTCTTTTTGAGACAGGGTCTCATAATGCAGTTCAGGCTGGCCTTAGGCTCACTTTGTAGCCCAGGATGGCCTCAAATTTGCAATGATCCTCCTGCCTCAGCCTCCTAAGTGTTGGGATTACAGGAGTGTGCCACCATACCTAGGAAGAAGGATATTTATGGTGAGAAAATTTAGTTTTAGAGTAGTCAAATGCTGATATATAAAATGGAAATGTTTTAAGAGAAGATGAATTGTATTCCTGATTTTCTTCTCATTATTGCTACATGAGTAGATTGATTTACTATGGTAATGTTTTATTTTAAGTAGGGGTGGGATTGAGGGAGGCCTAATATAATAAAGGCACCTTACTCTTAAAAATAGTAACTGAGTGTGGTGGAAGCACACACCTATAATCCCAGAACTCTGAGATTGAGGAATTTAGTGATTTAGCAATTTAGTGAAACCCTGTCTCAGATTTAAAAAAGGCTAGGGCATCAGCGCAAAGGCCCTGGGTTCAGTCCCCAGCAACACCTAAAGGGAGTGCACCTTACACACCTGTAATCTCAGCTACTGGAGAGACTGAGGTAGAAAGATCACATGTTGGAGGGGATGTTGCTCAGTGGTAGAAAACCCTTTGGTCCAATCCCTAGTACAGAGAGACAGAGACAGAAATAGACTCACTAAGACGGAGGGTGGGAGGGGGAGAGAGAGAGAGAGACCTGAGTATGTTGTGCCTCATTTGATAGTAAGTGGTGGTTTGACTGCTCAGAACAGTAGCATAAATAAGGGAGGTGTTGTCTAAAGCTGTCCTAGTGAGTCAAGGGACTAGACACAGCAGATTGGCAGTAAGTCTGACTTCTAAAACTAAATCCAAGTCATCAGATTTACCCAGGGATCCCACATGAGGTTCAGTGGCATTTAGGAGGAGTTAAGTTTTTTTCAGGGAGGGTTACAGTCACAAGTAGAAGCCAGCCTTTTTAACAGCCATCATTTTAACTCAAACATAGCGTGGATCTGCACATATTTCTGAATTTCTGGTAATGTTTATATATCATAACTCTAACCTGTTTTTTGGGGGGGGGTTGGTCTTTTTGAAACAGGATTTCGCTATACAGTTCAGGCTGGCCTTGAACTGGCAGCAATCCTCCTGCCTCAGTCTCCCAAGTGCTGGAATTACAGGCATGCGCTACCACGTCTGGCCCTTGAATAACTACTAACTGTCTATTTTTCTATTTATAACAGTCTATACTGTAAGCAATACTAAAATCTATTTGTAGTTGAGTACAGCTCAGAACCATTCACTAAAATGGTCTAGCCAGTGATTACCTTGATAGGGAAAAAATGCTTTTAGAAATATTTTACATATGATACAAGTCAACATTAATGAAAATAGTTATGAGAATTAATCTGAAATTAACCTAATTTCACTGCAAGTTGAAGACCAGCCTGAACTAGTGAGACCCTGTCTCAAAACAAAGAAAAAAAGAACAAATTATTGAAGCTAGATGATGGGCACATAGGCATATATAATAAAATTTAAAAACTGACACCAAAAAGCTCTTCGAACTCTAAGGTGCTAGATTAGGATAGGAAAAATAATCACTTTAAAAAATAACATTGTAGCAGGGCCTGGTGGTGCACGCCTGTAATCCCAGCACTTGGCAGGCTGAAGCAGGAGGATCATTGTGAGTTTGAGACCAGCCTGAGCTATAAAGTGAGCTCAAGGCCAGTCTAAATGGCATAGTGAGACCCTGTCTCAAAAAGACAAGTGCTGGGGATTTAGCTCAGCGGCCTAAGCACCTGCCTGGCAAGTGCGAGGTCATGAGTTCAATACCTGGTGCCACATAAATAAATAAATAAATAAATAAATAAATAAATAAATAAATAAATAACATTGTGAGGTTAATAGGCTTTACTGTTGAATAAAATTTTTTTTGTTTAAAATTTATAACAAATGAAGAAAAAGTAAGATTAGTAGTGGTATGTCCAATTTACAAAGCCCATTTATTCCTATTAAGTGTTGTTAGTTAAATTGAACTTTTGAATTTATTCATAATAAAGTGAAGCTAGAGAGGTTGCTCTTAATTATCTTTCTGGTTGCACTTAATTTTAAGACACTTTAAATCTTACTATATAATTGACAGATTAACTCACAAGGCTAATAGACATAATGAGCTGGGCGTGGTCGCTCATACCTGTAATCCCAGCATTTGAGAGGCTCTGGTAGGATCATGACAAGTTTGAGGCCATCCTGGACTACACAGGAGAGACCCTATCTCAAAATGAAATGAAACAAAATGTAATGAAAATGAGAGAGATAGTAGACATAATTTCTTTTGATTTATAAACATTTCAAAACAAAGTGTGAAATATGTATCAGA
Organism: Cuniculus paca; assembly: GCA_004365215.1. Classification (NCBI taxonomy): domain Eukaryota; kingdom Metazoa; phylum Chordata; class Mammalia; order Rodentia; family Cuniculidae; genus Cuniculus; species Cuniculus paca. The sequence goes on along the minus strand of RJWT010021069.1, from coordinate 7,521 downwards.
TTTTGCCGTTTGTAAGCTTCAGTAATAACAGTTGTTTGAATCCTTTTTGCCTGTGATCCAGAGTTAAGAAATACTTTTGTTTCAACTCAGTACACATACATGTTCTTTTTTGTTTGTTTGTTACCAGAAATCGAACTCAGGAACTTGTGCTTGCCAGGCAGGCACTGTGCCACTGAGCTAAACCCCCAGCCCACATACATGTTCTTACACACAAAACTGAGACGTTTCATACAAGACGGTGTTTAACTTTTAGTCCATGGCATTATGCTGACAGTTTCTTTTTCAGTGTATTGAAAAATTGTCACACCTCCCTAACAGACTGCTTACAACATTTAGTTTGAAAAACAAAATGCTAGGAAATGGTTTCATAGTTTTGATTAAAATTGTTAAGGATATTAAAATGTGTAAACTGATGAAATTGCTAAAGGGATGTAAACCGATAAAGGGATTTTTTTTCTCCTGATGGGCACAAGTGCTGTACACTGAGCCCCCCCCCTTTTTTTTCCAGAAGAGGATATATTTATTGAGAGAGAGACAGAAGGGGTCCCGAGTGGGTTGCCAAAGATTCTGGCTTTTCTAGGGATTTTTATAGGGTGAAGCCACAAGGTGAGATGAGTCCAAATTGGGGAAAACCTGGGAACTCGCAAGGCAAACCAGCATGAGGTGGGACAGAACGATGGTCAACCAACGAAGTTAATTGTTCAGGTAAAATTGACCAAATCGGGGACAAATAGGGAAGCGAGTCACGTAGCAAGTAAGCGGTGTTTTTTTTTTTTTTTGCTGCACCGGGGATCGAACTCACAACCTCATGCTTGCCAGGCTGGCACTTAGGCTGCTGAGCTAAATCCCCAGCCCTTGTGTTTTTGAGACAGGGTCTCACTATGCCATTCAGGCTGGCCTTGAGCTCACTTTGTAGTGCAGGCTGGTCTCGAACTCACAATGATCCTCCTGTCTCAGCCTCCCGAGTGCTGGGATTACAGGTGTGTGCCACCAGGCCCTGTTTAAACGAGCATTCTTAAGGATCAGTGACTCTTCCTGTAGGGGATTGGGATGGTCAAGGTGATCCATACCTATTTAGAATGTTAATCCCTGATGTTTCTAATGAGGGTGTGGTTGTATTTGTTTTGCCTTGTCTTGAGATCTGGCTTATAGCGGGAGGTGTCTGTCTCCTTCAAGGTCACAAGACATCTGGTCCACTGTGTCCACTTTCTTGAGGGCCTAGCCCTATCTGACTGACTATAATATTTCCTGTAACATTCCCCCCTCTGAAGAAGTATCCCGAACTGCTGTGAGGGAGAAATGGGCGATGATGGATCTGGCTTCTTCAAGCTGAAAGGGGTCGTAGTTGTTGATTGGCAGTCAGAGATATTCTACAGAGGGTCTATCTAAAGGCCCTCCATAGACACCAGTTTCATCGTGGACGGGCGTACAGCTCTAAGTCTCTGTTCAAGGATCTCGGTGGAAGACCTCCAAATGATACAGGAGAATGAAACTCCCAACCTGCTAGATGTTTGGTGAGTTTATGTTCTCTAAAATTGAAGAATGAATTTTAGGAACAACAGAGGTTATGGGCAGGATATATTTATTGAGAGAGAGAAAGCTTCCACCTGAGAGAAAGACAGAAGGGGTCCCGAGTGGGTTGCTCAGCCCTTTTTTAATACTGAATTAGCTTATGGCTATCTTTTATGGGTTATTTGGTTAATATTGCCACCTCTTCCTTTTTTTTTTTTAATGATAGCAAAGTTTTATTAAAGGTAGGAAAGGAAACAGGCTCTGTAGAGTGAGTTTGGGCCAAGTTAAAGTAGGAAAAGAAGTACTGTATATCCTATAGTGTGAAGGTGGGCCACCATGCAAGAACAAACGAGGTGACCAGAATTTCATGAAAACGATTTGTATCACTTCCTTTTTCTCTTTCCTGTGGCCAGAGTCAAAGTCTTGGTCATCTTGATTTGTGTAGTTTTCTTTTCATATTTTTATTTTCCAAATTGAGTTTCGGAAGTCACAGCATAGATTATCCTTAGTTTCTGCTCTTTTTTTTTTTTTTGCGGCACTGGGGATTGAACTCACGACCTTACACTTGCCGGCAGGTGCTTAGACCGCTGAGCTAAATCTTCAGCCCTCTGCTCTTTTTTGTCTAATCTTCCTCCTCAAAGGTTTTTACCGTGTTCCACTTAAATTTATATCAAAATTACACCTTGAATTTTGTTTTTCTTTTTTTCATGACACATTTCCCTTTATTCATTTGTCTCAACTGCTTCTGATACTCACATTTTATGTTTTATAGACTTTGTCTTTTGGAGATAATTTAGATACTTTGTATAGTACTGCTCGATCTGCATTAATTTATGTTGTTGTTGGTTGTGTGATATTACCGGAAAGCAAAGAATAATGTCAGGCTATTTCAGTCTTTTCATTTTATAGGAGGAGATGCTGAGCTCGTGTTGATTTACCCAAAATCTTTTATTGTTCTTGTTGTTTTAGTTTATTGGTACATTTTAGATATACATAATGACGACATTCATCATAGGGAATTTGTACCTGTGTATGATAGATCCATTTTGATACCCCCCCCACCCCATTTCTCTACTCTCCCTTCAACCCCTCTTCCTCTCCTTAATATACAAAAACTTTGTTTCCATTTTTTTCCTTCTTTTTTTTTTTCTTTTTCCTTCCTTCCTTTCCCTCTCCCCCTCTCAGTCCCCTTCTCATTTAAACATTTTCTTCCTATTTCACAGTATGTATTATACATTTTGGTCCTTATTTACATTTTCAGTTTCTCACACCAGAGAAACAATGTGGTACTTCTTACACGTGTGTCTTATTTATTTCACTTAAGAGTGTGGTGTCAAGGTACATCATTTACCTAGAAATGTCTCAAGTTTATCTTTATTTATGACTGAATAGTACTCCATTGTATAAAAAAAAATTCTTTATCCATTCATCTGTTGATGGGCATTTGTGCTGTTTCCAAGCTTTAGCTATTACAGACTGTGCCACTATAAAGATGGGTGTGTATTTATCTCTGATGTAGGATGCTTTTAATTTTGGGGGGAAAATACCAGAAAGGGAATAGTTGTGGTCAAATGGGACCTCTAGTTTTAGTTTTTTGAGGAAATATCCACACTGATTTCCGCAGCACTTTCACCAATCTGCACTTCCACCAACAGTGGAGAAGGGTTCCTTTTTCCACATAGTCCTGCCAGCATTTTTTGATTTTTGATTTCTTGATAATAGCTATTCTTTCTGGAATGAGGTGAAATTTCTGAGTTGTTTTAGTTTGCATCTCTCAGATGGCCAGTGATGTCAAATGCTTTTCATATATTTATTTGCTATTTCTAGTTCATCTGAGAAGTGTTTATTTATTTCAGATGCCCATTTTTGAATTGGGCCTTTAAATTTGGGGGGGGATTTGTTTTTTGTTTGTTTGTTTGTTTGTTTTAGTTCTGTATATATCTAGATAGTAACCCTTTGTCTGAGGAACAGCTGGCAAAAAATTCTTCCCACATCGTGAGTTCTCTTTACTCTGTTGTGGTTTCTCTTGCTATGCAAAAATTTTTTAATAAGGTGAGATCCCAGCTGTTGATTCTTTGTTATAGTTCCTGTGCAATCAGGGTTTTGTTTATAAAGTCTTAGCCAATACTAGTGTCTTCAAGAGTTCTGCTTACTCTTATCTTCCAGCAGATTTGATGTTTCTATTTGAATATTTAGATCTTCAATCCATTTCTATTTTAGTTTAGTGCATGGTGAACAATATGGGTCCAATTTTAGTCTTTGGCATGTGAAAGCCAGTTTTCCCAGCACTATTTATTAAAGAGGCTATCTTTCTTCCGATGAAGGTGTTTGGCACCTTTGTCAAAGGTAAGGTGGCTAAATGTGTCCGGAGTTGTTTCTGCATCTTCTAATCTGTTCCACTGATTGTCAGATCTGTTTCGTGCCAGGACCATGCTGGTTTTTTTTTTTTAAATCACAGTAGCTTTGTAGTTTAATTTCAAGTCAGGGATTGTGATGAACCCGCGTTGCTTTTGTTATTCTGGGTCTCTTCAGGTTCCAAATGAATTTCGGGATTGTTTTCTCTAATTCTGTGAGATATGCTGTTAGTATTTTGATCAGAATTACATTAAATTTGTGTAACAAATTTGAAAGTATGGCCATTTTCATTATATTGATTCTTCACAAGAACAAGGGATCTCTTTCCATTTTCTGATATCTTCTTTGATCTCCTTTTTCAGAGTACTGTAGTTTTCAATGTAGAGGTCTTTTTGTTGTTGTTGTTGTTGTTGTTGTTGTTAGATTGATTACTCGATATATTTTTTTTGGTATGCTATTGTGATACCCGAGGTCTTCAAGGACTTCTAACTTCCAGTTGGTTGTTCTTCTCCAATAAATTACTTAATGTCTTCTTGAAAATCCTATAGTTTTTGCACAGCCTATCATTTTGATCACTTCTGTAACTGTTCTTTTTTGGTGTTCCGTTAAATAAATACAGTATTTAATCCAGTGTTATCAACTACCTGTTTTGTGCAAAATGTTTTTAAATGTATTATTTCTAAGTCTCTTGATAACCTAAAAAGGCAGGCATTATTTTTATTTTATACATGAGGAACCAAGTACAGAAAAATTTGACTATCTAGAATGTGAAATAATTTCGTGATTTAAGTCTTGGACTTTTTCTACTATGCCTGTTTCTTTTTCTTTTTTTCTTTTTGTTTTTTTTGCGGCACTGGCGATTGAATTTATGACCTTGTGCTTGCCAGGCAGGCGCTTAGGCCACTGAGCTAGATCCCCAGCCCTTGTTTTTTGAGACAGGGTCTCACTATGCCATTCAGGCCTTGAGCTCACTTTGTAGCCCAGGCTGGTCTCGAACTCACAAGAATCCTCCTGTCTCAGCCTCCCGATTGCTGGGATTACAGGCGAGAGCCACCACGCCCAGCTATGTCTGTTTCTTGCTTCTGAACTTTTAGGAAAAATTTAAAGATAGAGGGCCGGGGGTTTAGCTCAGTGGTATAAGCACCTGCTGGCAAGCACAAGGTCGTGAGTTCAATCCCCGGTACCAAAAGAAAAAAAAATTTAAAGATAGAAATAATTTCAGTTTTTGGTGAAAGTGAGGCACATGTGGAGCATATGGAAACAGCTAGAGCTATATATGTATTACTGTGACTAGCTTTTCTGTTTGTGGCTTATGATGCTTGAAATGCTACTTGAGGAATGCTTCATTCATTCATTCATTCCTTCATTTATTTGAGGCAGGATCTTGCTATGTAGTTTAGACTGGCCTTGGGCTCAAAGTGATCCTCCTGCCTCAGCCTCCCTTGTTCTGGGATTGCAGGTGTGCACTACCACACCCTGCTTTAGAGATGCTTCTTAACTCCTGTCTAACCCAAAAATTATAAAATAGTAGCAGTGATACAGCCAGACTAGTAGAAGATATTGCACCTCTATCTGTGCTAGATTTAAATTTGGCTCTTTGGAGCTTTTTCTCTTTGCTTCCTTGTACATTTAGAGGTTATTAGGGGTTGGTTTGTTTCTTTTGTTGCTGAAGACTGAACCAGGGATCTCCCGTGTGCTTAACATGCTTGCACTGAGCTATACCCTCCAGCCTATTTTAGGTTTTAGACAATTTACTAATAAGGAGAATTTTCACTTTCTCTTTGGTACCCCCTTCTTGTTCCATGTTTAGAGTCTGTTTTTTGTGGTCTTTCATGCTTTTTATTTTTGTTTTCAGTGCTGGAGATTGAACTCAGGCCATTGACCATGCTAACCATGCATTCTATCACTGAGTTGCATATCCAGCCTTAAAAATTTAGAACATTTTTACCTGGGCATAGTTACACATGCCTGTAATACCAGCTGAGGCTGAGGCAAGAAAATGGAATGTTTGACCCTGGCCTGAGCAGGTTAGCAATTTAGTGAGACTTTGTTTCAAAAATAAATGAATGAGCTAGACATAAAAGGAATAAGATCACTACCAGTTCTAGACCATCTTAGGCTGCATAGTAAATCCAAGGCCAACCTGAACTACATAGCAAGACTTTGTCTCAAAAAAAAAAAAAATCTGGGAATGTAGCTCAGTGTGAAGTCCCTGAGTTCAATCCCCAGGACCAGCCTGAATACATAAATAAATAATCAGATAGGCCGGGGGTATATCTCAGTGGAAGAGTGCTTGCCTAGCATGGGCCTGAATTCATCCTCAGTATGAAAAAAAAGGCATTTTATATTTCAACAAAATTGCACTAAGGCAGGTATGTGGTAGGACATGCCTGTAATCCCAGCACTCAGGAGGTTGAGGCAGGAGGATCACCCATGAGTTCCAGGCCAGCCTAGGCTACATAGTGAGTTCGAGGACATTCTGAACTGCTTAGCGTGACCCTGTTGCACCCCCCCCCAAAAAAAACTGCTCCAAACATAATGAGGGGAAACTGCAAAATTTTAAAAAATACTTGCACTGGAGATGTGTGACTCCAACATCTGCAAGGCCATGGGTTTCATCCCCAGTGGTTTACTTTTCTTGTTCTTGAGACAAAATACCTGACATCCAAAGTTAAAGGAGGAAAAGTTTATTTTGGTTCACAGTTTGTAGAGGTTCCAGTTCATAGTTGACTGGCTCCAAGTTGGGTGGCATGGCAGAGGGGAGTCACAGAGGAAAAACAGTTCATAGAAGGAAGGCAGCAAACAGCAGTAGCTGGCAAACAACAAGCAACAGCAGCAGCCCTCTTTCTGTTCCTTGTATTCTTAATTTTAGCATCACACTGTGAATCAATCCTAGTGTTACCTCCTTTATTACAACATCACACTCTAGATTAAACCACCTCCAAAAAAACCCCACCTATGATTGCATGAGGCTTTGATGGGACATCTAGATACAAATCATAACACCGAGCACCCACCCACTCCTGCTCAAGGAGTAAAATTTTATTTTACTTATTTTTGGTACTGGGAATTGAACTCACGATCTCACGCTTGCCAGGCAGGTGCTGTGCCGCTGAGCTGTATCCCCAGCCCCAAAAAGTAAAATTTTAAAAATGCTTGGTGTCTTGGTCACTTTTCTTCATTGCTGAGACAAACACCTGACACCCAAAATTAGGGAAGAAGAGGTTTATTTAGCTTACAGTTTCTGGAGATTTCAGTCCATAATTAGCTGGCTCCAAGGCAAGGTGGCATGGCACAGGGGCAACACTTCAAGGTAGCAGCCAGAGCAAAAGGGAGCAAAAGGGGAAAACAAACCTCTTCTCCTCCCTTATGTTGTACACAGCCTACCACCCCTGCCCCCTTTCTGGGCCGGTGTAGCACTCACAAAATCTCTTTGTATAGGATGAGGATATTTGCAAAGTAAGAACCCTGGCTCCCTGCTGAGTCTCTCAGTTAACTTCTAAACTTCTCAAGTTGACACAGTGCATCAACCATAACACTTGGTCACTAGGTAGGACAGTTTTTTATTTTTTCAAGGTTAACACTTTGCTTTCACATGTTCAAAAACTATGATTTCTATTTATTTAGTTGAATTTAGGGCACAAGTGAAATTAT
>RJWT010021068.1:0-17725 GCA_004365215.1 Cuniculus paca | reverse complement strand
TCTAGACTTTGTCTGCCCACGTTGTCTACCAGTGACAACAGAGACACACCTTGAAGTGGCCTTTTTTCCCCTTGTTTTCTTTTTCTTTCTCTCATTTCTTGTTTTTTGTTTTGTTTTTTCTTACTGTTTGTTCCTATTTTTATGTAAGTGTGAACATGGTTTGTAGTTTTTTGTTACTGTTCTGTTCTTATTCTTATTTCTTAATTCTCTCTTTCCTTCTTGTCTTCTGTACCAGTTTCCCAAAGTTTGTGTGATCCTCCACTGTCTTCTAGCCTTGCTTCTAATCTCTTCTGCTCTTTCTATTTCTCTTTTTTCCAGCAAACCACTTTTAAATTTTCTCCTCTGAGGATAAAATCACCATATTGAAGGCTTATTTATTGTATTCAATTTTCTGGTTTGTTTTAGGTTTTGTCACATGACTACCAATCTAGTTCATACAGTTAAAGGTGGCAAATTAATAGTTACCTCAGTTTGACATTTTCTAGGTTATGTTTCATGCTATTGTTATTGCTGATTGTAGCCTGTTAGCCAAGGTGACACAACTGATCTAATCAGCTGCTCTTCCTGGTATACCAAAATTGAGATTGCATACAACTCATAAAAAATTCTATAGGTCATTGTCAAAAAACCAGTGTGTGGGACAAGTAGGCAACAACTTATCATCCCCAATAATTTGAAGAGGTAAGATCTTGAAACAGACTCAAAATCTAAAAGCCAGCTACACCTGGAAAACACCTCTGAGAAGTAGTCACTTCCTAAACATTCTAAATACTAGCAATAAAGTTACTTGTCATAGGTAATTTACAAGCATCAACCCAGGAATTAAACTAAAAAGAAAAAGAAAAAAGAAGACACTTAAGATGGAATCTCAGACATCCAGCTCACTAAAGGCAAACATGGGGGCATGGACGTGGACAATCTGAAAGCCACCTACCTGGACTCTGATGTGGTAACAGTGGAAATAGCAAAGCAAATGTACGAGGTTCTAGAAAAAATAAAATTAAATCACAAATAATTTCTCAGATAACTACATGCTTAGTGACTCTTAGCAGATACGGAAAAAACAAAAAACAGAGGAGCTTAGGAAAATGATGGAAACCATGAATGTCCAACATAGTAAAGAAATGGAATCCATGGAATAGATTCAAACAGATATCCACCAGATGAAAAATTCCACTGAAAGTATATGCAGCAGAGTGGGTCAATGTGAGGACTAAACATCAGATATGGAAGACAGGTTTGCACTTTGCAGTCATGAAAAGAAGGATGTCTTAAAAATACCAAGGGACCACAGGAAATCAAAGCTGCTAGATGATGCAAAGAAGAATAAGATTGATTGGAGTCAATAAAAAAAAAAGACCAGGAGATACTGCAAAAAATATAAAAAATCTGTTCAAAGACATCACGGCAGAAAACTTCCCTGGCAGGGAAAAAGAATTTGACATCAGATAAGTGAGGCATACAAAACTTAATAAGCCATGATCAAAAAACAAAACAAAACAAAAAATCTATAACAAGCATATAATAGTCAAGATCCCAGAAATTCAACATGAGAACAGAACATTAAAAGCTGCTAGAGAAAAGTAACCAATCACCTGTAAAGGAAAACCCATCAAAATCACAACAGACTTCTCAACACAAACCCTTGAGTGAAAGAGAGCTTGGAATGAAGGATTTCAAGCCCTAAAAGAAAACAAACTCCAACCCAGATTCATTTACCCCACAAAACTATCTTTCAAAACTGATGGAAAAATAAGATACTTCCTTCACAAAGAACACCTGAGAAAACTCATGACCATGAAAGCAACACTCCAAAATGTTCTGAAGTACACTGTAGAAAGAGCTAACAAGGACTCCATGAACCACAACAAAATGAATCCATGAACCATAATAAAATGAATCCACCAGCAAGGCAAATAATTAAACAGAGGGGGAAAAAGGAGAGCCAACAATGGGAAAATAACATGACAAGGATAACCCAATGCGTATCAGTCATAACCATCACTATAAATGGTCTCAATTCACCAATCAAAATATCAAAACAAAAAAATCCCACACTGATGGAATAGACGAAGAAGCAAGATCCAACAATATGCTTCATACAAGAAATACATTTAATTAAAAAAGGAATTCAGAGAATTTCCATCAAAGGATAGAAAAACAATGTTCCATGCAACAGAAGCCAGAAAAAAACAGGGATACCTATTCAATTTGCAAACAAGTAGATTTCAAACCAAAACTGATTAAGAAAGACACAGATGGTCACTACATCCTTGTAAATGGAACAATCCAAGAGGAAGAGATAACAATCATAAATATACATGCAACAAACACCAGAGTTCCCAACTATATAAGAGAAATATTAGTGGACATAAAAAAATCAAGCCCTAATACAATCGTAATGGGTGACCTCAATACCCCACAGTCACAAATAGACAGGTCAACTGGACAAAAAAAACCAACAATGAAATATTAGCACTGAACCAAACTTTTGAACAGGTGAACTTAGTGGATGTCTACAGTGTTCCACCCCACAATACCACAATACACATTCTGCTCAGCTGCGCACAAGAGACCACATATTAGCTCATAGAACATGGTTAAGTAAATGCAAAAGAACTGAAATTATCCTGTGCATATTATCAGAACATAGTGCAATGAAATTGGAAATCAACGGCAAAAGAAACCACAAGAATTCATAAACACATGGACATTAAATAGCACCCTCCTGAACAACCAATGACACAGACAAAATTAAAGAAGAAATTAGACAGTTTCCACAATTAAACAATAATGCCAATGCAACATACTGGAACTTATGGGACACAATGAAAGCAGTCCTATGAAGAAAATTTATAGCAGTGAATACTCAAATCAGGAAAACAGAGCAAGCTCAAATAAACTTAATGTTGAACCACAAGCTTCTAGAAAAGGATGAGCAAGTCAAGCTCAAAGCTCCTACAGGGAAAAAAATTATACAGATCACAGCAGAACTTAATGCAATGAATCAAAGAGTTGGTTCTTTGAAAAAGTAAATAAAATTAACAAACCCTTAGCCAACCTTACAAAAAAGAAATGGAAAGGAAAGACTCAAATCCATGCAATTAGGAATGAAAAGGGTAAAATCACACCAGATTCCACAGAGATCCACAGGATCATCAATACCTACTTTGAGAACTTGTAGTGAGATGGAAAATGCAGAAGAAATGGACAGATTTCTAGATAAGTATGAATTACCAAAGCTGAATCAAGAAGACATAAAAATTATAAATAAACCAGTATCAGTGAATGAAATTGAAGATGTGATTAAAAACCTACCAACTAAGAAAAGCCCAGGCCCCAATGGATTCACTGCGGAATTTTTAGGAAATTTAGAGAATATCTAATGTTGCCATTTCTCAAACTCTTTAATGAAATTCAATGGGAAGAAATACTCTCAAATTCATCCCTGGATGCAAACATTAACCTGATACCAAAACCAGAGAAGGATCCAACTATGAAAGAGAGCTACAGGCCAATCTCCCTAATGAACATAGAGGCAAAAATCCTCATTAAGATACTTGTAAGCAGAATTTAGCAAATCATCGGAAGACTACATATTATGACCAAGCAGGATTCATTCCCAAGGATGTGGCAATGGTTTAACAAACAAGTATCATTAAATGTATTACATCATATTAACAGAGTCAAGCACAAAAACCATATCATCATCTCAATAGATGCAGAAAAAGCATTCAACACTCACTGTTGTAGTCAGAGGTTGCAAGGAAAACAATTACATACAGGACACAGAATTTATTATATGATTTTATGACGGTCACCCAGAGTTAAATACAAGAAAGTGCAGGAAATCTGTATACAACACTAAAGACCTAGAAAATCCAGCTGAGGGCCTGGATCCCACAGCAATGTCCTGCATGAGACCAGCTGAAGACCCAGAGCCTATGACAGTGCCTCCCACGAGTCCAATTGGAGGCCTAGAGCCCACAACAATGACTCGTGCAAGTGTCTTTTACAGATTTGCACTTGGGAAGGCCCAAAGGTCAGCAGTGGAAGCTAGAAAGTCTGCACCAGCGGCATGAAGGATCTGTGCTAGCAGGCTGAAGGTTCTGTACTGGAGCCCAGAAGCGACACTCAAAATAAGAACCAGAGATCCCTTGAAAAGTACCACAGCCATCCTCAGTGATGATGAGGTCCCGAGCTCCTCTAAGGATGAGAACAGCCGAGTGCATGTCAGGAAGCCAGCGTGACAACTTCTCCTGGAGATTAAACAGCACACATCTTCCCCTCCGGAACCAGGAAGCGATGCTCAACATAAGGAACAGAAATAGTGAACCACAGCCACTCTCAGCAACAAGTCCTGAGCTCCTCTGATGATGATGGCCAAGTTTGTATCAGGGAAGCTAGCCATGACAAGCTCCTTCAGGAGAATCAATGGCTCCAAACAACAGCACCACTCAGGAGAACACACAATGCCAATACTCTTCCTCTCCAAATCTCTTTTTTATGCTGGTAACTTTCCTCAGGTGGGCGGTCTATACTCAGCACCATGCTGATTTAATTCAGCGGGTGTTAAGTTGACCACCAGTTTTTAATCCATAACACTGATTCATGATAAAAACCCTACAAAATACTGGAATACATGGTCATTATCTCAATCTGATAAAAGCCAGATCACAAATCCACAGCCAACATCACATTAAATGGACAAAACCTGAAATCTTTCACTTTAAAATCAGCAACAAGGATGTGCACTGTCACCACTCATTCAATATAGTTCTTGCAATTTGACAAGAGAAAGAAATAAAAAGAGTAAGGATAGGAAAAGAACAAGTAACATTATCATTATTTGTGGAGGACATGATACACTATATGGAAGATCTCAAAAATTCCACTAAAATACTAGATTTAATAACCAAATTCAACAGCATAGCTGAATACAAAGTCAACACGCAAAAGTCAATAGCCTTTCTATTTCTAATAACAAACTCACTGAAAGAGAAATCAGGTAAACAACACCTTTCACAATAGTATCAAAAAAAAAAAGAAAGAAAAAAGGGAAAGAAATACCTAGGAATCAATTTAAGAAAGAAAACTACAGTACTCTGAAAAAGGAGATTGAAGAGGCTATCAGAAAATGGAAAGATATTCCTTGTTCTTGGATAGGAAGAACCAATATAGCAGAAATGGCCATACTTCCAAAATTATTATACAGATTTAATGCAATCCCAATCAAAATTTCAACTGAACATCTCACAGAATTAGAAAAAAAAAATTCTAAAATTCATTTCAAACCAGAAAGAAACCTAGAATAGCAAAGGCAATTCTGGGCAACAAAGGCAAGGTAGGGGCATCACAATCCCCGACTTGAAATTATCTACAAAGCTATTATGATAAAAACAGCATGGTACTTGCAAAAAACAAACCCAAAGATTAATGGAACAGATTATAAAATGCAAAAAAAAAAAAAAAAACCACACACAAAAAACCCCCAGACATACTTAGCCACCTTATCTTTGACAAAGGTGCCAAACACCTTCACTGGAAGAAAGATAGCCTCTTTAATAAATGGTGCTGGAAAAACTGGCTCTACACATGCTGTAGATTAAAACTGGACCCCCATCTCTCATTATGCATTAAACTAAAATTGAAGTGGATCAAAGATCTAAATATTAAAACAGAAACATTAAATCTGCTGAAATATAGAATAGGTAGACCTCTTGAAGACACTGGTGTAGGCAGACTATATGAAAAAACCCCAATTGTACAGGAACAATCACAAAGAATCAATAATGGGGATTTCATCTTACTAAAAGCTTTTGCACAGCACAAGAAACCACCAACAGTGACGAGACAACCCATAGTGTGGGGAAAAATTTTTGCCAGCTGTTCCTCAGACAGAGGACTACTATCTAGAACATATAAAGAACTCATAAAAATCAGAGCCCCTATATTTAAAGACCTAATCCAAAAATGTGCATCTGAAATATAGACAGTTCTCAGATGAAGAAGTACAAATGCAAATCAATAGATAAAAAAATGCTCAATATCAATATACTGGTTATTCAAGAAATGAAAATTAAAACAACATTGTGATTCCATTTCACTCTAGAAAGAATGGCTATTATCAAGAAATGAACCAGTAACAAATGTTGGAGGGGCTGTGGGAGAAAGGGATCTTTGTCCACTGTTAGTGGGAGTATAGACTGTTACAGTCACTTTGGAAATCAGTGTGGAGATTCCTCATAAAACTAGGACTAGAGGTTCCATTGAACCCAATTATTCCGCTTCTTGCTATCTTCCTGAAAGAACTAAAAGCATCATACCACAGTGATATATACACACCCATGTCTATAGCAGCACAGTATGTAATAGCTAAATCTTGGAAACGGCCCTAATGCCCATTGGTCAATGAATGGATAGAGATGATGTGTTTTTTAAATTATACATATAATACAGTACTGCTCTGCCATAAAGAAGGATAAACTTGAGACATTTCTAGGTAAATGGATGCACCTTGAAACCATACTCTTCAATGAAATACACTGGACACGTGTAAATACCGCATTTTTTCCTCTGGTATGAGAAACCAAAAGTACATATAAGGACCAAAATGTACAACAGATATTGTGAAATAGGAAGAACATGTTCAAATGGGAGGGAAAATTAGGGAGGAGTGAGAGAAAAGGAAGGGAAAATTTAAAAAATGAGAATAGAAGGAAAACATGGACACAAAGCTTTTGTAAATAAGAAGGGGAAAGGGGGTTAAAGATAGGGTAGGGAATGGGGAAAAAAGAATCAAGGTATGCTATGTACAGGTACAAATTCTCTATGATGAATCTGATCATTATGTATACCTAAAATGTACCAATAAGCTTAATTAATTGAAAAAATAATTAAACTTACATAGCATCAATCTTCTGGTAGGTTCAAAGTGCTTTACAAATATAACACAATTTACAATGACTGAGAGTAGCAGGATTGTTATCTTTCATTTTGCAGTTTATTAATTCTAAACTTTGGCACAGACGGGGATACAGCTCAGCAACACAAGCGCTTGCCTGGCAAGTGTAAGGTCCTGAGTTCCATTCCCAGTACCAATAAACAAACAAACAAACTTTAGCACATCTAAAGCCAACATCTGTTTCAATATCTATATAATCACATAAGCATTATTGAATGTACTGGGTTTATTAAATATATTTTTTAAAAAATCAAGGCAAAGGAGTAATCTGATATAGAACAGCTTATTAAATTCTATTTGTACATATATGGTGGAATTTAGGAATAAACATAATAAAAAATATTTTGTTAAAAATTGTATTTTTCTTGGAGTTCATGTTTAGATATGTAATTTAAAAAGCTACTCTATACAATAAAATGGCTAAACTGCTAAAGTTGTTTTGAAAATAATGATTCTGAGTACATGTTGGAGGGCTGGGGATTTAGCTCAGTGGCATAAGCACCTGCCTGGCAAGCGCAAGGTTGTGAGTTCAATCTTCAGTACGAAAGAAAAAATACATGTTGGAACACAATGAATCACACAAATATCATACAACTTATATTTGTGAAATGCAACATTTGAAAATCTTCATAGAAGAAAGAGACTAGGAAAAAAAGAAATACAGATATAACAGACTCAAACAAATGAAATCTGTATCTTACAGAAAAACATTTTCAGGGAACAAATGAACTATGGTTACATGAGTACCTGAAGGTACAAAGCAGGCCTGCGAAGTACCTCAGTGGTAAATAGTGTGCTTAGCACTTAATCTGTAGCACCACCAAGCTAAAGAAAGAAAAGAACAGCAATACAAATGAATCATGTAGATGACTTTTCTTTAAAAAGACTCAAAAGGTAATGTGTACTTCTACCAAGGTGTCATCAAAATATGCAATAGTAGTCCTAGAAAAAATTTAGGAAAATTATAACTCAAATTTTTCTTGAGGATAACTTAAGTAGAGTTTAAAATTAGGTTACTAAGTGTTGTTTTCAATGTTGTAGAAATTTCTTTCCAAGAAAGGTTTGCGCTAATATTGTTTAGGGAATTTTTTATGCCCACGTCTTATACTCAGAGTAACTACGTTGAAGACAACAATATGCAATGTATTAACCATTGTTATTCTCCTATTATTTTGTTTTTAAGTTTTGGGTTTTTTTTCCATAAAACTAAAAAAAATTACTTCCCAGTCTTTCAGCCTAAAGCTATAGTGGTAAGAGAGGATTTTTAGTAAAGTGTTAGGATGTAGGGCAGAAATGGAAGCTGAACTCTAATTAGAGTTTGAAAATATCGAAAAAAGAGGTGTTTTTTAGGATTTGGTATATACACATCACTAACAAGAAAGAAAAGTATCATAATGTAGTATTCAAGAATGTGTAGCAAGAAACAGATGACACAGGGAACATTAGGTCCAAAAATGGCAAAAGCAATCTTAATTGTAACTGACTTAAGATAGAGTAACACTTTAACTTCTATCCAGTGATATCCCATTCTGCTTTAAAGACCTTCAGAGAAACATTTATTTTTCTTGAATATAAGTCTTTACTACCAAGAAATCCTTTGTAGCAATATTTTATGTTTAAGTTCATGTTTTTAATTAATTGACAATCAATACGAAAAACAGCCTTTCACCACTCCCTTTATTTATTCATTAAACATTTACTGCCTATTTTGTGCTGGGCATACAAGGTCTTTGTACTTTGAATAACTAGCTCATAGTTGAGAAGTATAAAGGAATCTGTAATTAAATAATTACTTCGTTATAAATGTATGCTACAGATATGTTGAAATATACTAGAAACAGAACAAGAAAGAGTAATTTGATTGCGAGGAGTCATGGGAGAAGTGTTCATAGAAGAAATAGTAGTTTCAGTAGAAGCTAATAAGGGCATCTCAGGGAGAGAACAGTAAATGTGTTACACAAGAATGAAAGGCCAGGGATGTTTTAGACAATGTAAACAATTTAGAACTGGACTGTAAAATGAAAACGAGATCACTGAAAGGTGAGACTAGAAAAGAAAGGAAGAGGATGTATAAGAACTTATGTGAGGTCATGTTGATTATGTAGCTGGGAAGTTTATTCTCCTAGGTAAGAAAAGCCACTACATGTTTTGAGACTGCACATATTTATTTATATTTTAAAATTCTTTTTGTCTTTTTGAGACAGAGTTTCACTATGCAGTTCAGGCTGTCCTTGAACTCACTCTGTAACCCAAGTGGGCCTTGAACTCCTAGCGATCTTCCTGCCTTAGTCTCCTGAGTGCTGGGCGTGTGCCACCTTGCCCAGGTGACTTTACATATTTAAATTGGCAATTACGATATTTCTCAATTTTCTTTTTATATGTTATATATCTATATTTCCTTGTAAGTACGATATTTCTCAATTTTCTTTTTATATTTTATATATCTATATTTCCTTATAAGTATATCTTTCCTTTCAGTTTTTTGACACATTTCCATTGGCTTGAACCACTGATGGTTCAGAGCCACCAAGCAGCGAGAAATATGAATTATGCCCCTCCTGTGAACTTGTTAACCCTTTTCTGCATCCCCTGTAAATTGTCTCTCAGTCTAGAACTATATACAAGTCTCAAAAATATAGCTAATTTGTACTGAGTATGTGGACATATTCCTATGTACTATATGCTTTTATCTATTTATATACTGTAATATCAATTATTAAAATACCACACTCATTCTTCATGGCATTCACCAAAGAGTCTTAGGTTAGTTATATAGGAACACAGTACAGAAGGATAAAATATAGAAATTGCTGAAGAAGCTGTATATGGTGAAAGCCTATAATCCCACTACTCTGGGAGGCTAAGGCAGGGCGGTTGCAAAGTTCGTACCCAGCATGGGCATTTTAGCCCATCTATATTTCCATGTCTCAAAAAATAAAAATGGCTGGGGATGTACTTCTGTGTGAAGGTCCTAGGACCTTCAATACTGAAAAAAAAAACTGCTAAAGAATTTCTAAATCAGTAGTCCCTTAAGCAATAAGTGGTTCCAGTAAGTTCTTCAGTGAATTCTTTAAGATCTGAGGGTCAGCATCCCATTTTTTAAGACAGGTCATTTATAGGTACCAACTTTCTCTTTTTTCCCCTTTCTTTCTTGTTTTTTTTTAACTCAGAGGACTGCTGGGTGTGGTGGCACATACCTATAATCCCAGCACTTGGGAGAGGCTGAGGCAGAAGGATTAGCGAGTTCAAGGCTAGCCTGAACTACATAGTGAGGTCCTATAAATCAAAGAGTACAAGCCAAGTAAAACTATGAAAACTCAAAACTCAGTTCACTAAATGAGATCCCAGTCATTTGGGGGTGGAAGTAGTTTAGCCTTGTTTCTATTTAACAGAAGAGGTCTTTTGATTTCTAAAGTGGTGGAGATGTTAAAGTGGAGATGACTATTAGTCATGGTTCCCCTTTTCTCCCTTTACATGAGTACCTATTAATTTGAGTATCAACAGGAAAAAGAAAAGGCCTGTTTCTTTACAAATGGAAAAACAGAATCAGAAACATTAAATACTTTCCTGTTTTAAAATCACTTAACTCATATTAAATTGCTCCAGATATAAAATTGGGGATTTTTCCTTCTTGTTGGCCATGCTACTTTTCCAAAAAACTAGTAGTACTGTCTTAACAATGCTGATCTGTATATATAAGAGCTACTCAGAAATGGCAGACTACAACCAAATTAAGAAAACTACTTTGGAATCCAGGCTTGGTAGTGCATGGCCGCAATCCTAGCACTTAGCAGACTGAGGCAGGGGGATCGTAGTGAATTCAAGGCCAGCTTGGGCTACACAATGAGTTCAAGCCCATCCTGCACCTCAAAGCCAGGTCCTGTCTCAAAGCAAAACAAAGCAAAGCAAAACAACTTTGTCTTTTAAAAGACTGATACTTGACATCAAATTCCATACCAAAGTGCGAAAAGCAATGGCAAGGTCCAACCTCTCCCTGACATCAAGTGTCAAAACAAAAAAAATAGTCCTGGAATGTACTATTTAGTTCACAAAACTGATGTTTTCATAAAATATCTATATAGTTTGGCATTTGGAAAATGAGCAGTGACGAAAGGGTTTTCCCACCGAATGCAAACTTCAAGCTAAGAAGAGGCTTCTCTACACTCTCATGTGAGATGCTTTCATAACCAACTTCAACATTTCTCTTGAAGAGTGATAGGGTCTGTTTCTTTGTGACTACTTATGTCAACACAACATAGCAGAAATGATGTTATGTAACTTTTGAACTAAAATCAGAAGACACAATAAAGGCAATAATCAACAGCAGAATAGCAGAAAATATTTGTAATTCATATAAAGTACCTAATAAGGGGTAATCTCTAAGTTATATAAGGGGCTCCTACAACTGGAATATATACAAACCTCTGACAAACTTATAAGTTGATTTTAAAATGAGCTAAGAATTTGAATAGACATTTCTCCAAAGAAGAAATACAAATAGTCAACATGCAAATATAATCAATTTCACTAATCATCAGGGAAATGCAAATGAAAACCACAATACTATCACACACCTACTACTGGCTACTATTTACGAACAGAGACAGTATAGGCAAGAATATGGAGAAATGGGAAGTTTTATATACTATTAATAGGAACAAATGGTGTAGCTTTTATGAAAGACAATATGGAGGGTTCTCTAAAATTAAAAATAGAACTGCCATATGATCCAGTAGTCTCACTTCTGGGCATTTATTCAAACAAACTGAAAGCTGGATCTTGAGTTGTTAGCATTCTTATATTCACTGCAAGACTAGCAACAATAGCCAAAATGTGAAAACAATTTAAATGTCTATCGGAACGTGAATCTAATACAGTACTATCCAGATTTTCTTTTTTTTTTTTTAAGACAGGGTCTCACTATGTAGTTGAGGTTAGCCTTGAACTCACTTGTAGCCTAGACTGGCCTTGAATTTGCAGCGATTCTTCTGCCTCAGCCTTCCAAGTGCTGGTGTTATAGACATGCACCACGACACCTGACCATATCATCCAGACTTAAAAACAAAACAAAACAAAAAAAACCCCCTCCTGTCATATGCTATAATATGGATGAAGCTTAATGACATTATGCTATGGTAAATAAGCCACTTATAGAAGGACAAATATTGCATGATTCCACTTATATGAAGCACCCAAGAGTCAAATTCATAATATCAAAGAATGGAATAGTGGTTTCCAGGAGCTAAAGGGATAGGGAAATGGGGAGTTATTGATCAACAGTTAAAAAATTTTCAGCTAAACACAACAAGTAAATTCTAAAGATCTATACAACATTGTACTTACAGTCAGAAACATAGCTTTGCACACTTGAAAATTAAGAGCATAGGTTTCATGTTATATTCTTACCACAATAAGATAAAGACGGAATCTTCCAATCTATGAACTTCAGATGTCCTTCAGGATGTTTTAGTTTTCTCCTTAAAAGTCTTATATATATCTTTAAATTTTAACAAAGGTATACACTTGTGTTTTCACAAACAAAATAAAAGGAGATTTTCCATCCCTGTAGAAAGTTTGCTTCTATTCCTTTGCAATTAATCTAACATAGCCTGTCTCCAGGTAACTGATCAGTCACACTACCATAGTCTCTCCTATTATAGAATTACACAAAAATTACATGTAAATGTACTAATGTACATATGTGTTCTTTCGTGTTCTCAGCATAGTATCACCATTCGCTCTTGTGCATCTCAATGGCTTGGTCCTTTGCATTCCTGAGTAGCACAGGTGGAGTAGACCTCCACTGAAATTCCTGGAATGAGAAGTGCTTTAGATTTAAGAGCATTTTGGTTTGGCAGTTTCCGATTAGGGATGCTCAAACTGTATTCCATTGTATGGATACATTATGATGTGTGTGTTCATTCATTTGTTGATAGACATTTTATCCAGTTTCTGGGCATTACAGTAAAAAATGCTGAGAATGTTTGTGTACAAGTTTTTGTGCAACCCCACGTTTTCAGGGTTTTTTTGTTTGTTTGTTTGAGGGGGTAGATACTTAGGATTGGAGTTGCTGAGTAATATATTAAGCGCATGTTTAACTTTTAAAGAAATAGTCCAACTATTTCCTAAAATGGCTATTTTGCAATCCCAACAGCAATCTGCGCAGAGTTCTAGATGCTCCATTCTTATCTACTCCCGTCTTACATATTTTAACCATTCTCACGTGTCTACAGTGACATAGTTTTGATTTGCATTTCCTTGATAATTAATGATACTGAAGATCTTACTTATGTGCTGTTGACCATTTATATATTTTCTTGGAAAATAAGTTACTTTAGGGTATTATTTTTGTGTAACGTTATTAAACTTATTTTATGATTTATCTGAAATTTTGAGGGTTTTTCTACATATAAATCATATTCCTGGTGAATGATGTTGGCTTTATTACTTCCTTCTTGCCTTTTATACTTTTTATTTCTTTTTCTTGTTTTAGGAACTCCACTGTGATTCTGAATAGACATGAACTTTCTATCTTTTATCCTATGTCAAATGGAAAGCTTTCAATGTCTCATTCCTTTCCAATTCCAGTTTTTTGGGAAATGTGTTATCTTTACTCCTTTGGACCTGATTTTTTTTTTGTATCTATTAAATTACTGCTAATTTTTATTCTGTTAATGTGATCAATTACATTGTTTGATTTTTAAAATATTAACCAATCTTGCACTCTTAGAATAAATCCAAATTTGCCATAGTATGTTAACCTTTTTGTGTACCAATAGGTTATGTTTTGTTTATGATTTTTCCTGTTGAGATGTCTTGTTATGTACCCAGACCTGTCTTGAACCCTTGGGCTCAAAAGAACTTCCTGCCTTAACCTTCCAAGTGAGTGGGATTAAAGAAGCATGCCACCACTTCTCAACAAGTTTATGATTTTTGTGTCTATGTTCATAACCAAGATTGATCACTAATTTTCCTTTCCCACAATAGTTTTTTTCTTTAAAATAAACTAGATTATAAGAGTACCATACATTTTTCTGCATTATTCTCAGGGGACACCACCATACTATGAGGAAACGCAAAAGAAAGGCCATATAGAGAGGCCATATGCAGCTGTTCCAATTGAAAGGTCATCAGAGGTGTGAGCTGAAAGTCTGCCCCAGACATTGTGGAACAGAAAAAAGCCAGTTCTAAACAAACAAACAAACAAACAAACAAACCCAATATACATATTACTGAATCAGTCATTTTTTAATATCTAGTTCCACATTTAGGTACAAACTAAAATCATGAACTGTGAAAGTGAAGAGATCTGTCTCTTTCTCCTCTTGTCCTTCCTTCCCCTTCTTCTCCCCCTTTCCCTTTTCCTCTATGCTGAACTACATACTCAGCCTTTCTGTTTCTCTTAAGAAAAATAGACCCCCCACCCCACATAGAAACACAACTCCAGTTTAAGTGAAACTGCTTTAGTCAGGTTTGTTTGGGTATGCTAAGAAAACAATTTCAAAAAAACATCTTTTATTGGGTACCAAAATTTTCTTCAATTATTTCCCTTAACATGACATTTTTTTTTTAAATACAAAAACGAACTAGAGGAAAAATCACTATAAGCCAAGTTACCCCACAGGGATAAACAGTTACTATTTTGATGACTTTTCCTTTCTGTCCTTTTTGATGCAAATATAAAGTATTATTTCAAAATGGAAGTCATATGACAAACACGACTACATATCTTCATGTTTCTATTAAAAAAAAATTGAGAGCATTTTCTCATACCAATTCTTTCAAAACATCACTAATACTTAATCTTTAATGACTATATAATAAGTATATGTATTTGTTGTGATTTGTTCAATCTTTCTCTATATTTGAGCTTTCAGACCACTTTGAAATCTTGCTATTACTTTTGCTAAAGTTTTAATACTGTGATAAAAATCTGCATATCAATTTCAATAGTGGAATTATTGGGTGAAAGGAATGAAGATTTCTTTTTATTTGTTGTGGTGGTGGGGCTCAAACCCAGGGTCGCGCACATGCTAGGCAAGTGCTTGTCCATTGAGACACATTCCTCCAGCTCCAAAATAAGTGCTTCTTGATAATGTTGTAATTTATGTAATACTAACAGTACAAGAGTATGCAGCTTAATAAATACCTATCAGCTTTAGTTTCTTAAAATTCAAGTTATATGCAGATAAATATGTCACAGATATGGGACAAAAGATGTTTTTAAAATTAATTTCTAATGTGGAATTCACACTAATAAACTTAGCTGAAAGTCTAAGTTTCATTTGGGAAAAAAAACCGTAAGAAAGACTATTGGTTCCTTGTACAGAAGTGATTAAAATTATTTAAAAGGCTGAACCAAAGAACAGATATATTGAACCTAAGAATAAATAGCCTTACAACTCAGAATACTTAAATTCTGAGCTTAATTTGCCATTGTCTGTGACCCTAGATGAATTAATTAATTAATTATTTTTTAAATTTTATTTATTTTTTGAAACCGGGAATTGAACACAGGACCTCACACTTCCCAGGCAGGCACTGTGCTTCTGAGCTATATCCCCTGGCTCTGGCTGTAGATGAATTTAAAAAAATTTTTCAAACTCATTTTCCTCATCTCTACAATAATATTTATTCTTCACAAGAATGTCAGAAAAATAAACCACAAAGAAATGTAACATAATGCTTTAAGAATATAATCTCTAGGGCCGGGGATCTAGCTCAGTGGCTTAAGTGCCTGCCTGGCAAGTACAAGGTCGTGAGTTCAATCCCTGGTTCCGCAAAAAAAAAAAAAAAAGAATATAATCTCTGAAGTGAGACTGTCTAGGTTCAATTCCTGGATTTGTTACTTATTAGTTATGTGATCACAGGCAATTCATAAATTTGTTTGTGTGTTAATTTTCTCAACTGTAAAATGGGGACAGTAACAGTTATGTAATTGTTCTAATGATTAAATGAGAAAATCTATGTGAAAGCACTTACAATATTGCTTGACACAGACTAAGTTCTCAGTAAATATAGGTGAAAATTTTAAGATATGCAAAATATACATACAGATAAAATGATTTTTTTGTTTGTTTGTTTTTTGGCAGCACCAGGGATTGAACTCACGACCTCGCACTTGCCAGGCAGGCACTTAGGCCGCTGAGCTAGATCCCCGGAGATAAAATGATTTTTTAATCTAATTGGAAGACAGACCATATAAACATCAAGTATTCTGCATTTAGAATCAATTCATAGTAAAATTTTAATTGTTTTAAAAATAAAGTACTAATTTTCTACAATTTTTAGAAGTTGAAAGAATTATGATACACATTTTATCATAAATATAATATCATCAAAATCTTTCTAGTACATACACTTTTTGTGGCCTTTTATTTGACTGGATCCTTCTCACCCATCAAATGAGGAATGGCTTTAAATAGCCCCTCTGAATTCAGGTCAATTAAGCCTCTATTTTCTCAAATTATTCTCTATTTTATCATTTGATTTTCATACTCTCTAATTGCTTTGTTATTATCTATCTCTTTCTAACAGAATATAAATATCATAAAGGAAGAAGTTTAACCTTTTTTTTTTTATTGTCACTGTGAGTAGACTTGGTTCAGATGCTCCATAAACACATTTGGCAAATAACAGATTTAATAAATTGATGATATAAGAGATGGTTAAGTTAGAAAAACTGTCATAAAAGCTGTATGTTTTTCCTTAGAAAGAATGGTTTTTTAGGTTAGTATTTCTCTCTTTCCTCTCCTCTCCTCCCCGCTTCCCCACTCTGTTACTGAGGATTGAACCCAGGACCTTTATACTAAGTTACATTCCCAACCCCTTCTATATTTCATTTTGTTTCAGGGTCTGGCTAAGTAGTCTAGGCTGGACTTAAACATTTGATCCTGCTACCTCAGCCTCCTAAGGATTACAGGCATGTGCCGCCAAGCTCAGTTAGATTAGTATTTCATAAACCTTTTTGATCATGACCCATAGTTAAAAATACATTTTATTTCAAGATACAGTAAGCACATACTCATATAGCTGAAACAAAAGTTTTGCAAAAAAATATTGCTAAGTATGATGAATTTTTATCTATTTTATTTTCTTCCTTCCTATTTACAATCAGCTATTTTGGCCTAGTAAATTGATTTTATACCAGATATGATAGAAAATACAGTGAATGCTTAAATTTTTAAAATTATAGTGAAAGATACATTGCTATTAATCCTCCTCAAAACTCCCCCCTCCCGATTCGAACACACTTATCCCATCATTTTGTCACTTTCTGAAGCATTCTAGAGGTTGTTTTTCATGGCTTCAGTTCAACTGTTGTGGCTGCCTTGATGTACTGAAATGATTCAAAACATTTACCTTTAGCCAGGGATTTAGCTTAGTGGCGTATGCACCTGCCTGGTACGCACAAGGTCGTGAGTTTGATTCCCAGTACAAAAAAAAAAAAACAGAAAAAAACACATTTACCTTTCAGGGTCATTTTTGACTTTGGGAAAGAGCTAGAAGTCATATGGTACCAGATATGGGGAATAAAGTGGAAGAAGACAAATCACAGTGTTTTTATAAGCCTGCCTCTCTATTGGATGGCACTCTGCAGTAGCATTTCCTGTATTTATTATCATACCTCATAAAGCTACTTGTCAAAAGTGAACTTCCAGAACTGCTTCAGAAAATGGCAAAACAGAATAGATGTCTTTAAAGTGAGAGGGAGTATTTTGAGGGTGATAAATAGCAATGTATCTTTACTGTAATAACTTT
>RJWT010021067.1:0-17728 GCA_004365215.1 Cuniculus paca | reverse complement strand
TTCTCCTCCAAATGACTGAATTCAGAATGAAAGAACCTCACTGCTGGTTTTATAAATGACTCACTAATGTCAGTCATCAATTAAAAATTATGTACACACAATTAGTGGCATGTGTGTAAGAGCTCAGGTACTTCAGACATTGGAGCATGTGCCCACTTCACAGACTTGCCTTTCTATTCCCTCCTGCTTGAACATGAGACACACACACACACACACACACACACACACACACACAGAATCTTCTTCCACTATTCTGTTTCTGGGACCCTCCATAGTAAACTGTCTAAAGACAGATGAACAGGAAAAACACACACAAATTTTATTTGATGTCAATATTTTTACATGGAAGGGACAGGAAGCCCCACAGAACAAAAGTGAAAAGCCTTAAAGAGTTTATATATCATTTTATCAAAGAGTGGCTATGTGACAATACAAAGGAAAAGGAGTTTGGGCTTATAAAGGTGGGAAATGGTGGAAAGGTAATGTGTGGGGAAACTGACAGAAGATAAGGGTTTATTTCATAAAGTGCATTTCTGAAGACTAAAGTCAATGTCCTCTCCAATGACCTCCAACCTTCTCTTCTTGGTACAGTAGACACAGGACATCTTCACTCACAAACAGAAGCTAATGCCCTGCCTCTGGGCAGAGATAGAGTAGATAGAAAGCTCTCTGCTATTTCTCAATTGCCATCGGTTCAAAATAATCTCTGTGTCAAAGTGACATATTTTAGGGTAGCATACGTGGATCCCTTTCATGCTCATACATAGTTTACCTCTCTCTCCAGCCCTCACTTGCTCAATTTTTCTTCACATTGCTTAGCACGGAATACAGTGCTGACTATACACACAGCTTTGCTGCCTACCCTCAACAACATCTGTGAGACCAAGGTGTTCTTTTCTCATGGCTACATCTCAATTCTTCACAGAAAACTGGTGTTCAATACATAAATACATGAATGTTGTCCCATGCTAAATCACTGTTGTGTTTCAATTCCTGTGAATCTGATGGTATGGAAATTTGATTTTAGTAACTATTATTTTTCAAGTGTATGTGGACTTATTCACTATAGGTTTATAGTATTGTAGTTACTTTTAAAAGTAAGCAAGGGGCCTGAGGATGTAGCACAATGGTAGAGCCTTTGCCCACTATGCATGAGGCCCTGAGTTAAATCCCTAGTGCCACAAAAATAGATGAAATAAAAAAGTGAACAAGGGGCTTGGGGGTATGGCTGAGTGGTAGTGTGTGTTAGGCACACATACAACCCTGGGTTCAATTCCAAGCAGGCCCTCCTCAAAATGGACAATAAACAATCTAATCTTTGCTCCCCAAACCTGTAATGTGAAATTTAACAATATAAAACTGGTTCACTGACCATGCAAGCAGCAGTTAATTATAACAAATTATGTGGGTCTAGCTGAAAGGACTCTGTCCCTACACTGGGTCCTAAGGAAGTAGCATTTCATCACATGTTAAATTTAAGGACAAAATATAGCTCTTTTGTGGTCAAAGATTTTTACCTCTGGGAACGTCATGGAATTAATGTTGCTGACTTGTTTTTTTAACCACATACAATCCGGAGAGAATTTAACAGCAGGGAAGTAGGAAAGAGGATGCTGTATTTGCAACTCTAGTTATCAGATGACCTAATTGATGCTCCCACTGAAAGGTTCCTGGAAACTAAAATCACAACTTCACTAATGTCTACATGCTGGCCCCAGCTATGTTTCCTGTCAAGTCTAACAACTTCTTACACTCAAACTTCTGCCCACACAAGCAATTAAGTAAGAGAACTGCTCGTTCGAATTACTAGGTCAGGTTTCCCTTATTTATTTTTGTTAATCTTCATGGTGTCTGTTCTTTATTATATTACAGCTGAAGGACCACCCTGTTGACCATTACTCAACAGCAAATCAGTCAATAAATAATCAAAGTATTACCAGGTATTAGTGTGCCAAATACCTGACATCACTTCCAGCCTAACTTTGGGTTGCAAATGTCAAATAAAAAAGCACATGTCTACAATCGCATAGTTCCAGCCGTAAACAGATTTATTCATTAACATTCTATTTACAAAGAATTCACAATGACATGAGATTAATGACAAAGGATAAAATACAGAACATAAAATGAAATCTACAGAATAATCACAAAAATGCTTTTAAATATGACATACCAAAACAGACATTTGTGGGTGGTGGGATGATACATGTTTTTATTTTCTAAGTTTTCAACAATGAACCTGTAATTCTCAATTCAAAATCCAACTTAAACATAATCTTAAATAATGATTCTCCCAAATATTCTAAAGTTCAACTCTTCTGCTTCTACTGGGTATATTTACTCTGAAAAAGTACACACACACACACACACACACACACACACACACACAAACTGCTTCAAAAATGGATTTTTTTCTTAAATTTAAAGGACTGTAAACACTTAACCAAAGGAAATTCGAATATCATAGTATTTTCAATTCATTCCTAAAAGCTGAGAAATCTAAGTACTGTTCCATGTAGCAGCCCTGGCAAAATCAGTTACTTGCATCAGAAAATAAAGAAAACACAATGCATCAAAGTCATTAAGCCTAAGTCACATGACTAAACTTAAACTGTCTTCAAAGTATTCTCACACAGTCTATGACATCCAGGCTGATAAATATTTTAGACAAGAAATGAGAAAAAATTTCCAATTCTACAAGTTCATTCATCAAGCATATTTTTATAATCTCAACAATGAGTACGCAAGAGAAGCATACCAATCCCCATTCTCCAATCAGTTTCCACACTTGCTTACATTCTGAAAATATTTTACATACCAGGAGTGCACTGTGCTTAAGCTGTCAAAAATTATCACACTGTAAGTATAACTGGATAAGAACTACGGTCATACACATGACTAAGTCTTCCAAAAACAAAGAAAAGACAAGAAAAAGAAAGCTGAACCACAATAATTCTAGAAGCTCCAGGACAAATTTAAACACTGTTCACTGTAATGTGTGTGTGTGTGTGTGTGTGTGTCTACACCTAAATACACAATAAATTGTGCATGGCAGAGACAGGTCACTCTCCTTTCCTGTTAGTGGGCAGCTGACGGTTCAACCAGAGTTCAGAGTCAGGTACCCCGGGTCCCAAAGAGTTCCCCCTATAGCTACTCCAACAATGCCTAAAACAACAAGAACACACACTGATCACTGGATCTAGCATCATCTTACATTACTATTTCATGTGAGGTTCTAGATATGCCAGGAAATCATACCTTGTCCAGATCAGGTTGTGCCTTCCTTGAGTGGGCCAGATATTCTTAACTGATAGCAACGACCTCACGCTGATACATATTAAAGTGGACACAACAACACAGAACAGAAGAAAGGAAGAACCAAGATAATTCAAAAAGAGATTGGAAGTCAGACGACAGAGACTGGGCTCTTGATCCTTAATACTCATGTGACTTTGAGCAATGCAACATCTCCAGATCCTCCTTTATCTGTAAAATGAGAGGGAGTACGAAGAAGTTCTACAGATCCTAGCTGCTTCAATACAACTATGATTCTTTTCTATACATCCGTAGGTTGAGAAGGCCAATCTTTTGAGTCCAATACCGCAGCCACTACCACATGTCACTATCGAATACAAGACAATTCAGGTGGGCCTGAATTCAAATACACTCTGTGCAAAATGATGAATGCATGATATGAAAAAAGCTTGTAATATATTTCATGAATAGTTGTTATACTGATCATATGTTAAAATTAATTTTACCTTTCTTGGCATGACGGGTTTGCTGAAGATGCTTTGCATATACTAAACATGCCCTGTACCACTGAGCGACACTCTTAGGCCCTCTTGTACTTTATATGGCCCCTTGAAAATTTTAAATTAGCTCTAATGGTCCCATTATACCTTTACTAGATGGCACTGAAGGCTGGAGGAATTCTGAGAAGAAATGACCGAGGCAGAGCGTCTGAATGAACACCCATTCTGTGAATCTTCCCTTGAAGTTGCAGTTTACCATTTCCACAGTAAATATATTAATGGTTGGCCTAAAGCCATGCTTCTGTTTTCTTATTTTGTGCACCATCGATAACTCAAGAGCAAATAACACCAAATTACTTCATTTAGTCCAGGGATGACGCTTAATTGTCAACTACAAGCCTTAAGGATAATCCTAAATGGATGTTCCTTTACCCAGGGGCCTCTAGCTTGTTTTCAGTTCCTTTAAATTGAATATATATTTATAATTCTAATTTAGGTTACTTCATAAAGATGATTATACTCTTCCATTTTTAAAAACTCATATTTGAATTTAGTTGAAACTAAAATGAACATACATGGATGAACTACATTTTTATGTCATTGATATCTAACTGGGAACTTTTTAACTAATGTCTATAATCTCTATCAATTTCTTTCATGTGTGTTAAACGATCAGAAGTAGAGAAAGTTTCTTGAGAGCGTGCTTCTTTAGAAATACAACAGACTATGAACAAAGCCAATGAAATATTTATAATCTGCAGGTGAGTCACGGTTGTAAGTGTAGATCAGAGGTAATGTTTGCCTAACGTGTGCCAGGTTCTAAGTTCAATTCCCAGCTCTGCAGAAAAGACTCAGATCAGTCAACGGTGAGTACACAAGCATCCAAACATTTTTCTTAGGACACGTTCTTAAGCTTCCAACTTTTTTCAATTTGATGATGCTAAACAAAGGCATATAAACCAACTGCCTGCAATATCAACTACTGGTTATTTAAAGTCAGACAAAGAAAAAAAACAGTGCTAACTCTGCAATTCAGACCTATGAAGAACACCCATTTTAGACTGAGCTTGAAGCATGATATTTCATGGTATTTTCAAGTATATAAAAGCAGAACAAAACTCAGAATAAAACAGATGTGTTCTTTTGGGAAAAAAGTTCTTTAAATGTAGTTTCTCAAGTTATATAATATAAATTGTATGAATATTAGACAATTACATAGGAATTAAAGAATTTTTATTACCAAATTCTAATATGATTAAAATACATTTTTAAACAACCCATAAAAATTAGCAACCCCTTCTCTCTTTATTAGGGAAAAAATATAATCTCAAAATATTGATTAGTATAAGACATTTCTGACTTTCATGAATCAGTATCTGTTAGAGACATGTACAAGTGGTCATCTACTTTTCTGAAGACACTGCCTACAAGTAGAAGACAATTACTTACTTAACAGATACTTCAAAATAAATTTTAAAAGCCAAGATTTAAAATAATCAAGCTAAATTTCTCTTTTGATTACTCTAAGAGTAAGAGAGTTCAGAAAGGCAACTAAGAGTTCAGAAAGAAGTTAACTTAAAAGATAAAACCAAGAGAGGCTTTTGAGAAATCATGTTTTTGACATTTCTTCAACACTGAACCAAACTGCTTGGGACATGTCTTAAGTAAATGTTTAGGTACAGCTGCAGTGCCCACAACACCACCTTTGAGCGCTTCCTAACACTGATGTGACAAATCTGCTCCAAAGTAAAGGTTTTTCTCACATCTTCATTTCATCCCATACTTTCTGGTAATATTATCATTTGGTCATATTTAGAAAAATTGAAATGAGTAAGAAAATAAACACATAATTAAAATGAATTTTAAGTTGGTAGCTCCATTTCTACTGAAGGAATATACATCAGGATTTTTTCCTCTTTTCCACAAATCTCTTCATCCTGTTTCAGTAACACAGGTAAGCAAAAACTGATAGGAAAAGCTACTAAGTAACAGAAAAGAAGTTCAACCTGACAGGCAGATCCAACTCCAAAGAGGTTCTCAGTATTATGCTCCTTTCTAAAAACCTCAAAGCCCGTTTTATCTGGTGTTCCTTAGAAACAACGAGTGCAACAACAAAGTCTCTAGATCAAATGAAAGATAGTTTACCAACAGGGAGAGTAAACTGACACTGCCATCACTATCCACAGAGCCACTGAAATTATCGGCTTTTTCCATCACTCTCACTGGACAGATTTCCCAGGAACTTAACACTAAACACATCTCAGGGTTCAATCAGTCAGAATGGAAACTCCACTCTTGCAAGATCTTGCCATAAGAATGAAAAGAATCCCGTACCACCTCCTTCATCACTCCACAGAGATATATTTTCTATGTAGTCACCTAGTAGATAAGAAATGTGGGAAAATCCCACAAACCTACTTGAACTGCTCATGACAAACCTTTTAGTTCAGAATGTTTATTAGCCATTTTAATTTCTTCCACATCTCTTTACAGTATATTCTATTTCTTCTACATCCCACAATATCAGCTGTCACCCAATGTTCTATTCATTTTTTATCCTTAAGAAGGGAACTAACAAACACTCCTGGCGTCAATGTTCCCAGCTAACGGAACAGATTTACCAGCTTCCCTTGCAGCTAGACATCAACATCTGGCCAGTGAGATTCAGAATGCAAGGTCATCTCCAGAAGTACCCCAACCTAACTGAACCATAGTCATCAGTGGCTACCCTCTATTTTAGCAATATTTAAAAGTACCCCATTGCTGAGAAAATGAAATTCAAGTTCATAAAGGGCATCCAAAACCTTTAATCTGTCTCTTATTCACATGCCCATGGCCTCATCTTTTCACTGCTCTTTCTGTCTGGGAAGTCCTGCCATGCCCCAGTTAGCCTCCACTCACCCTTATAATCCAGTTCAAATGCTATCTATGTCAACAATTGCTTGCAATCCAGCCTTTAGCACATCATACCTATCTATTTGTGCATCTCTCCCCACTCCGCCAATAGGGAATTCCTCAGGGCAAAGACTGAGTCATCTCTCTGTTTACAGTTCCATCCCTATCAGATTTAAGGGATTCAGTGTTAAAACACTTAAGTCATCCAGTCCATGTCCATACAATAAATGATTTTTTTTAATGCAAGAGAAAAAGAAATTATCAGTGTCACAGAAGTCAATCACAAATGCTCTTAGAAAATCTGGAGTAGAAACAAGTGAACGCATAATCTCAATATCCAACAAAGGATCCTACATTAAACCTCCCCCTTCTCTGCTAATAGAAGAAATCACAGGCTTGGCACAGGCTTGGGGTTCATGTGATTAATCTCTGATACGAATTAGCCAAAGGGCTACGAAGTCAACATGTTATATGTCTCAGGAAGTACAATTTGACCCACGATAATAAACTCCTAGAATATTTTACCCAGTCTTTTCTTCTCCAAGAAAGACTTATATGGACATTTTTTCATCTCATCAGTTATTTATAAAATCAATAAACCCATCTAGAAACTCTCCCAAGGAACTGAACATTTCCCAGCTGTGTCTTTATAACACGACCCAAAAAATTCCCAACCAGAGAAATTTTGTGAGTACAGATCATAAAAATAAAGTGAAACTTGGCAAGTGGCAAATACAAATAAAGAACAAGAAATGTCTATCTCCTGTGTTGTTATTTCAGTATACCCTTTGCCACTACATCATTTATCATCTTTGTCCTGGACAACTCTGATGGCCATGCTTATAAATTACTCAGTTGTAAGGACACCTCTATCCAGCAGCCATCCATTCCACTTGGTTTCAGCCACATGGCAACATGACTACCTGGTGATCACCTGGAGATCAAGGTATACCCTCTGCGCATACTTCACTGAATAAGCAGCAATTAAAAAATAACAATTTTGCACAAATAACCTCTTAAAAGTAGAGTCCTTCACAATTCAACAAACAGCAATAAGTTAGCTGCCTTTCCCACGCAAACATCTTATGGATTAGCCAAGAACCACCCCCCACTTCAAACAACCATAGGATCTTGAAATTTGGTTTAGTTCTTTTGCATTTATACATTCTGGATTCTTCAGTGTAAAAAGATTTAACACTTGACACAAAACATTAAAACCAAGCCGGAGAAAACAACCAAGATACAAGACTAATCATAATGACCTCAATTAGATTTTCAATGCCTGTCAAGTTAATGGCGTACAGTGGCATTGACTTCAAGTCCTTAAACTTGGAAACTATGTTTCTGTAGAAAATACAAGTAGCAGAATTCAATATTTAAAAAAAAAAAAGAGCCACTTCAGATCCTCTTCACGCTAAAGCAAAAAGGAAGCATTAGCTATCAAACAGCAAAAAAAAAAAAGCAAACTGAAAGAGACAATGAACTTTTCATTTTGATGGCCACAATTTAATTCCATCACAATTTTTTTTCTTACTTCTACTACCTGACTCAAACAAAATTGTTTCTAGACACCTTCAGTTGAAATTGTCCCAACAAATCAGATATTGATGAAATATAATTTAAGAAAGAAGCTTTTTATTTTTTTGCTAGGCCAACTAATTTCTGAAATAAACAGCTGTAAATAAATGAACAATATTAACTTAGTGACAGTATTTATGAAATTCTTTCACAATAAAATGTTTTAGAAAAGGTTGCAAAAATAAATCTTACTTAAAGGGCTTTAATGTTCTTTCTATGCTTATTCATAATCTTTTAAACATAAAGAGAAATTATCTCAAATGTCCAGACTCAAACACGTAATTACTTATTAGCACAAACAGGATTTCTAGAATACTCACTGAAAATAATTATTGAATGTTTAATAAATACTTGACTTAGGGCAATGTCATGAATATAAATTATAGGAAACACTGCAGTCATAATCAGTATTAACTTTTCTCTCCCACCACTTTCATTTTTAACATTTCATCACCTGACAGTAGATCTCCTATCCCCAGTTACTCTTTTACATCACAGCGACGATGTAATTCAGATATCTTTTGGCCATGACCTAATCACAGACCTTCTTTAAAAATACTTCATAAAGTGTCACTTCCACAATGCATTGCCACATATTCTTTCCTGATAACCCTTACACATCTTAATTTTTTCCAGGTCATCTACTTCCTCCTTTGTTCTATTTACCCCTTATTTTTCCTTGAGAACAAGAGCCTCAAAAATATTTGTGAAATGGTTTTGTTTCTACTGTTTTAGTTTGTTGTATTTTGTTTGATTTTACTTATCCCTGATGGTATGGGCAGGTATATTGCAGAGAGGCATTATGGTAGCCTTATCGATTGCTTTTTACCCTGTTTAGAAGTCATGTACCATGTTCATTGCTTTGTTTTGATTGACTTTACTCTGTTTTATTTTGTTTGGTTGTATTCTTTTCAAAATAAAAAAAAAATTTGTGAAATGAAGAAGCAAATTTTCATTTTCTGGGTGCACCCTAAAAATCTAGGTTTCTCTGGGTGAGCAAATGAGCCAGAAACTTCTCTACAGAAATATTATTTTAAGTTAAAATTTTTATTTTAATTAATTAAACATGTAAGTATGTGTAAATAAAATAACTCATAGATCTACTCTACATATTTGCATATTTTCATGGAAGCTTCTTACAAATTCCTCACCTCAAACTAATATATTGCAGCAGTAAAATTATATTTGTTTTAAATAAACCATAATAACTAATTAAGAACATGAAAACAGAGAACACTTGCTATGAAATATGACTTTTCATATGATGAGTTTTAGTGTTAGTCTCTTAAAATTTAAGCCACGATTCCAAAAACTTTGCAACACTTCCAAAATAGATGAGGGCTTTTTTTCTGAATAATGAAAAAAAAAAATCAATATAGTTAAGAAATAGTTCTTATCTGTCCTTAGTATGTGTGCCTGTCAACTCAATTACAAACAAAATAACTGAGTAATGATATTTATAAAGACAATGTAATTATGTTTTATGTTTCTGAACATTCATCAAACAATATAAGCCGATAAAAAAAGTGCTTTTGGGGGCTAATCAGATCTTAACAGAACATACCATTTTTTTATATTTGCTAAAAAATTAAATAAATGTTACCTCATTAATTTTATTGTAAAATACCAATCAAATACATACAAAGGAAAACTGAAAAAGTAAACTTGTAACTAGGGCCTGAGGTAACAGGTCTAAAACACACAAGTGTATCTCAAGAGTAAGATTAAAACTCTTGTTTTCCTCCCTGTGAAATATTTCCATGCTGTCAGAATTTATTATACTCATTAAAACTTTGAAATTTAGCAAAGCAACATGAGTGATAATGCATCTCTTCACTTAATGAAGTGACTTTTCTTTATACGATAGGATCTCTTATTCTCGTAAGTGTCCTTTAAGGCTGAAAATAATTTGTCAGCCTGTATCATTTAAGATGCCTTCCATTTTTCAATGAAATAGGATGTGTCTTTCTCTGGAAGCTCAGAGCACAGGACAAATTCGATCCTCTCAGAAAAAGACGCAAGCAAAATCATACCAACAAAATCACCAAAACTCAAGTAGCAACTTGTCTTGTTGAATCTAAGTTTTCATCAGAAAATCTTCTGAGCTTATTCAGAAGGAAAAAAAGAGACCATCTGCAAATTAGGCAATTCAAACGATTAAGACCTTAAGAATCACTGCACTTCATTCATCAGGATCCATTCATCTATGGAATGGGCTTACACTTCTTTTCCCTTTTTCTGAAATGTTTATCTTGTGTTTTCTTATCACTGTTCACTGACCTTGCATATGTGATTCTGGGACCATCTCACTCATTCTTCACTGTATCTACTCTAAGTAGGTTGTTTGTTAGAAACATAGCTTCTGTAATTACATGAACACACCTCTTGTCTTCTCTTGGCTGAGCAGGACAATCATAAATACACATGAGCTAGTTAACAAAGACCCACATGGACTCCTTGGGAGTTTGGCTCTTGAGCCTTCAGAGTGTTAATCGTAACAATCACAGGATCCTTATTTCATCCAAAGCTTCTTGCCAAGCTTTCAAATATCTTTAGCCTAATTTCCAAATTGATCTTGAGAACTTTTTAATTTAAAAGCAAACTTTTTAATTTTAAAAGTAAAATAGGCTCTTTTTTTCCCCTAAAAATGTCGTTTTCATTAAGCAGGAGATCACTATAAAGTTTTAGAGATGTGATAGCCATAACAAGCTTGGTTATATAAATTCATTTTACTTTGAACCTGAGTTCTGAACAGCAATACTGTACTCTTAAGCAGTCTGCTTTTTATTTTCCTCATCTTGGGTGAAGATCACTTCAGGTTTCCATTCTATCACCAAAATTCTTTTGCTGGCATTCAAAATGTTCTACATCTGCTCAGATTGGCAAAATCTGCTTATTCATTTTTCTGAGAAAAAAATCTTTTTTGCTGAAAACTAAACTGAGCTTGTTCACAGCTCCTTGTGCTGTGAACTGATGGCTACTAGCTGAGTTAATAACCAAACCAATACACAAACTCGCTCAATATAAGCATGTTTGGCCCGCTGCCAGTGTGCAAAAACACTTAAAAAAACAGATATTTTCCATTTGTATAAACCTTATGTTTTTCGCACATTTCTCTACTACTTAAACTTTTCAATGAGCATGATTTAATATTTTTCAAAAAACCAAATGAAACAGAAAATTATGTATTTAATAAAATTTTACAATATGATTTCTAAAAAAATTTATCTGAGATGTGTGCTGTATATACATAAGTCAAATTCATTCTTTTTTTTTTTTATAGAACCAATTTCCTGTAATGGTCTTAGTTGGTCAATAAATGAACTAAGTAGTCAACAAGTAAAACCAGCTTACAGGTTTTTTTTAATTTTCAAAAACTAGATGTGAGATAAATATAACTATTTTACACAATCATCATACATAGTACCAATATATAGTACATATAACAAGCTAACCAGATTACATATATATGGGTTCATATACGTGTTCTAAGCACTTTTCATATATAGCAATTTAATCTTCAACAACCATAAATATTATTATCCACATGTGACAAGACACATAAAGTTTGACGATAGCCAATAGCTAAGAAAGGGACAGAGCTGTTACCAGGGATGATGAGGATCCATGTCGAGTTTCTAGGTTCTTCTCTGTGACAAAGAAGAATTGAATGTGGCATGCAATGTTAAGGAAAAAGCAGCGAAGTTTATTAATGTGATAGCACCTTGAGAATGAGCAGGCTTGTGCCCAAAAAAGGAAAACGGCACTAGCCCTCAGGGCATAAAGTGTGGGGGTTTAACATGCTGCGCTGGTTTTGGGGTACCTCACATTGAGGGTCTTCCCAGAGCAGGACTAACAACATGCCTGATAAGAGTGCTGAGTCATGTCAGCTGCATCTACTACACACGTCCTTTGCAATAATTCACCCTGTCGCACTGTAACTGGATGTAAGAGATGCAGTCCGTACGCCTGAACCTTCAGTGAGCTCCAGGTGATGAAAGGTTACTGTAGGTCATTGGTGCACTTG
The DNA here is from genome assembly GCA_004365215.1 of Cuniculus paca. NCBI lineage: Eukaryota > Metazoa > Chordata > Mammalia > Rodentia > Cuniculidae > Cuniculus > Cuniculus paca. The sequence goes on along the minus strand of RJWT010021067.1, from coordinate 5,473 downwards.
CAGCCAGGTCTGGAATTTTGGAATTTTCCAAGGCAGGTTCAAGGATCTTTGCTTTGCTTTTCTTATCTCTGCCTCCATGTAATAAGTCTTAGGACAAGGGTTGGGGAAGTTGGCCCTGGGGTACTGCTCAGGTTGAGGGGAGTGGTCCCATAGCCCTCAGTGTACTACCTATATTTGAGCCAGGATTTATGCCCAAAGCAACCTTACCCCTGTCCAGTCTCTGGGTCTGTGTCCTATAGTCTGGATCTTATGTGTACCCAAAGGCCCATGGGTTAAAGGATCAGTTCCTAGCATCGCACTACTGGGAGGTAGTAGAGCCTTTGGGTATTTTAGGTGAAAGAAGCATGCCCTTGAAGGGGATTACGGGTCATGGCTCTCTGGCTCTCTTTCTCTCTTCTTTTCCCTTCTTGGCTACTAGGAGATGAGTAGCCATGGTCCATCAAAATACTCACTGAGGTAGTGTACCCACTTGCTGCATGCCAAAGTAATAGGTCAACCTACTATGGCTTGAATCCTTCAAAAACTTTGCTCTAAAATAAACCTTTCTTCTTTTTAATTTTATTATCAAGTATTTTGTTACAGTAACAGAAAGCTGACTAACATGCTGTGTGACGCTGCCTTTTCCTTCAGACCTGAGAAACACTCAGTGACTCAGCATTACTGGCCCAACATCACGCCTGGAATTGAAATCAACATTATAAATGCAGGCACGATTCCCATTCTTTCCATAGAGCTGAACTTCAAGAAACCTCTCATCTTACCCATTTCAACTGCTATCTCTTCCTAAGATATTATAACTCCAACAATGCTCAAGCTAAGTCTGTACTGCATGTCTCTTCAAAACATAGTCATACAAAATAGAACTATAAAAAGGTTCATCTTTGCTCCCTGCTTCAGGTAAGGTTTAATATATTTGAATTTGAGTCCTCTGTATCCTTCTTTGGACAGTTTGCTAGCTAACCTAGTAAACATTACTTTTTCAAAAACTATTAATGGACACAAACACAGAGTTTTGGGTGACTTTCCATTTCTAAAGAGGTACCAGTAAATTAATCTGAAGAGGTAAATTCATCAATTTTTTTCCCCCAAAGAAAACTACCAGTGTCCTTACTGAAACTGTTCTTTATTCACACTAAACAGAAGAAATTGTTACGTAACACCTCCCCTTCACTAAGGCTTTCATTTGCAAACTCAGTTTGAGGATTTAGGTACTCTTTGTGCTTAAACTCCTTACACTCTTAGGATGTGCAAGCTCATTCCTTCACTTTAGCTTCACCTACCTGCCACCTTCTTCTTCCACTCACTCATGAGGGTTTAAGTATGCACTGTGGCACAGACCGTGAGAAGGTGAAAGTACTTCCATGGGTTTGTAGCAGATGTTTAGCATCAATCTGCACTCCATGATGTTTGTGGACTTGGGATCCCATTATGAAAGGGAAAGGATTTCAGTCAAATAAAACAGAGAAAGATAAAAACACAGCAGCAAAAGAAAGATAGAAGCAAAGAGATGGAGGGGAGAAGGCAGTGAGGGAACAAACAAAGGAGGGACACTGTTAAGAGCTTGGAACCACAGCCACTCACTGGCCAATGACCTCTCCAGTAGCATGTGCTTCACAAAAGGCCAGTTTAAGCCTCTAGCACCCCAAAGGTTTTTGGGCCAATGACAAGAATATGATAATCTTTGCTACTGGGATAAGGTTAATGCATAACAGCTTTGAGGAGAGACAAAAACATTTGTAAAAGAGCTGTGTTTTCTTCTACCTTTCTCCATATTTCCTGATCTACTTAGCTTCTCTGACACTAGCTGGACTTTCTGCTTTCAGACCAACCTGATGAATACTGACTAAAATACTAAAATGGTGATGAGTATGTCATTCAAATTGATGGATTTGTCATTAGTCTCAAAATGCTGGTTTTATTTAAGAATTATCCATGGAGATTTAGGGGTTTTTTAAATGCCAGTGTCCAGTCATTGCTCCCAGAAATCACATTTAGTTGCACGGGGTGGAGTCTTGACAATAGTTGGGTTTTTGTTGCTGTTGTTTTTAATCTCCATGATTCCAACGTGCAACCAATGTTGAGAACTCCTGATTGACAATGTTCCTTGTTAGAAGCACTTAAAAATGTTTAATTTCCCCCATCCTCTTATTGGAATACCACTCCCCCCTCTCTTTTAAATCATGAGCTTTCTTGGTCAAGATGCTACTGAAGATATTACCACCAGTGTTCTCAGGTCTACATTCACGCCCTTGCCTCTTTATTCTAGTTCCCTACTCCTCTGGAGTATATCCCACACCTGCCACCATTCATGTGCCTATATTTATGGTTTGTTTATTATCTGTCTTCCCCAGAAGACTACAAGCTTCATGAAAGAGAAGACGGTTTGGGTCATCAGAGCTCAGAGCTGAGAGAGTTTAGCCCCAAAGGTAAATCAATAAAATTTTCCCTGATGTTTAAATGAAGAATTCAATCAAAGCAAATCCCACACTTGTTTATTCTTTCATTAAGAACCTTCCCTGTGCAGGGCTCTAACACAAGTACAGAGAACTGGAGAAATGAAAACAAAGTCCCTGCCTACATACTTGTGCGTGCGCGTGTGTGTGTATGGAGGACTAAAAGGCATATAAACAAATACTGTACATGCAAACAATGAGCCTCCATTCCTCCAACCTGGCTGGAAATTTACAACTAGGAAATGCTCCAGGATTATCTCATCCTATTGTTCCTTAACTCTTTAAATATAGCTGTTTACCCTGGAACACTTTACCTTAGTATACTGTGTAATCTGTACTTTCTTTTTAACACTTAACACATTCTATCCTGTTTTATAGTTATGTGGTGGTTTATTTATCCCACAAACTTTGTGGGGGAATGAGTAATGAGTTGCATAAAGTCAAACTAAACCCCACATTCTGAAAGCCTGACATTCAAAGTGCGTGTGTCCAGGTTTATTTTTGCATACAGGTAGATTCAAAAAGAAATGTGTCAGTGAGGCATTCTGTAAATCTTGAGGCAATAAAATTTGCAGAAATAACGTTCATTTTTACTGAATTTTATTACATTTCTTTTATCCACTTTTTCAGGCACAAAATTGCTATGCGTATTTCTGATATGAGTGACAACTTCTGTCATGATACAATATCTGTACACAAAGCTCTGGTGTGTGGTTAACAGTGATAGGGAACCTGTAGCCTTCACCATAAAGATAACCTGTCTGTTTTCCCTTACACTAATATTCAGTTGATCACTTTTTCTTAAAACCAGTCATTCCTAATTTAACCATGTGATCTTGCATGCACCTTTCCATTTTTTCAATTCAGAGGAGAAATGAGTGTTTTGTCTACTAATTTCTCTACAGTGCTAACAGTCTTGCAAGTGCCATCAGGGGTTTCTGCAGCTCAGACACAAGAGAGGAGGTTTTTGTAGCCTGCCAGTTATCATGGCTTCCCACGGATTAGCAAGAAACCCTGAGTTCTTCAGACCACCATCAAATCGCTCTCACTATTCTGTGTGTAGGTGGCTACCTTTCAGGGAGTTCTAGTCAGTAAAGGCAGGTTTCTCTGTGAATCGGGACCACCACTGAGACAAGAAGACTATGATTACCCTTAATACAGAAAAATAATACTTAAGAGAGAGCAAGAATGAATGAATAAGCAAATACACAAATAAATGTACACCTCATGCCTCTAATGAGTCCACCAGGCAAAAGCATCAACCTGTTCTCTGAAAAAACTGTTCCCTGAGAGCAGAGACCCCATGACGGTCACCCTTCCTCATTTCTCTTTTAGAACCACCTGCAGAGACCTATTTCTAAGCTCTACAACAGAGAGTCAACTCGTGATCACATAGTCTCTGTAGACCCAGACAGAGCTGCATAAATCCCCTTCAAAACTCATTAGCATCAATTATCTACCCTTCCACCAACTTTGCAAAATGTACTAGTAAGAATCTCACTTCCACCCTTTAAAAGTGACAGTGGAGAAAATCCCCAAAAGGATGGCAGAAAACGCAAGAAAATGCCCTAAAAAGGGTCAAGAAAATAAATCCAAATTACATCTGCCCACATTACCTCTTTTTACACAGAAAAACAACGGCTCAAGAAGGCTAAATATTTAAGCTTTGACAGAGCTCCAAAAATAAAGGTTATGGTACGCTTTTCTTTTTTTTATGTGTAGCAAAACAGTTCAGGAAAATGGAATTATACAAATAAAATTTTAAATGATAAGAGAAAGAAGAATCTCCTTAATTTAATGCCTCTTTTGGAAAACCGAATTCTTCCTCTTACAAACCTGTCTCAACTAGAACTCTGGTGATTCCTGAGTCACTTGTGGGTGAAAATCGGAAGGGAGCAAAGTTCAATGACCTTGTAAATCAGGGAGTGAAAAATCTGTAACGGTGTGACAGTCCGCACTGCCTCAATGGAATCACAGGAAAGCACTTGCCTGGAAATTGTTATTCCTCGGGGAGGGAGGACTGGAAAACTACCAGGAGGCAGGGGCAAAAGGAGGAAGCTACCGAGGGAAGAATGCAGACGGTAACACAGTGAACAGGATGATCCAAGGGATGCAAAATACAACTCCTCTACCCTGGCCGTCATGCAAACAACTTCTGAGCATCCTTAGATTAAAAGGAAAACAGTCGTTTTGCACTGGTGTCGGGCGAACGTTCCGGAGTTGGATGAACGGGAAGACTTGTTCTATACACCTAGCGGTGGGTGGATTTCACCAGGCTGCAGCCTCCACACAGCTTTTCTTTGCTGCACTGCAGAGGCGCCATCTTCTCAGTCTTAATCTTCACTCTACTCAATCCTTTTATCCGCACCCTAAAAAAAAAGACGCTGCGCACTCTCCCCAGCATCCTGCGTCCCCAGCGGGACTAAACCAGAGTCCCCAGAGCTACCAGGGAGGAGGCCGCGCCTTTAGGAGACAACGGGCTCCTTTGATGCGCTGAGGGGACAGCTCTACCTCCCCTCCACCGCCACTGCCCTGCCCGACGCACACCCCTCTCCGCGCATTCCTCCCCAAGGACTCCCCAGCCAGCACGGAACCAGCACGCCCAGGCGGTGACCGCGGGGAGGACGCAGAGAGGCCCCGAGGCTCCGCCAGAGGCCCGGCGGCTCCGGGCAGACACGCGGCGCAGGGTTGGGAGCCTCGGCGGCGGTGGCGCACAGACCCAGGCTGCTGGCCACCGCGCCCCGGACGGCTAGGGCGGGGTGTCGCGGCTTTTGTTCCCAGGGACCTCCTCCTCCCGTCCCGGAGCAGCTCCGCGCGCCCGCACACGCCCGGGGACGTCCGGGCTCCGGGAAGGTGCGAGGTGGCCGAGAGTCTCCGACCCCTCCCATCTCTCCCAACTTACACAAAAGGGAGACGCGGAAATGCACAAAGTTTGCCCGCGGAAGGCGGTGCGCGACCCCGGCGCCGGCTCCAGCCAGGGTCGCACCCAGCGGCCGCCCCCCGCGGCGGCGGAGGGGAAA
>RJWT010021066.1:0-17728 GCA_004365215.1 Cuniculus paca | reverse complement strand
TTGACCATATATAAAAAAGAATCATTTCAGCAGATGTGAAAAATAGATTTGATAGAATTCACTTTTTAATTTTAGTAACAGTGTCACTAAAATAATATATATATTTTTATTTTGTTATTTATAAAATATTCACAATGTGACCACACTTCACATGATCATCATTCCATTATCTCTAACCAGCAGAATATCTGAGACACCCAAGAACATCTAACTCCATTAACCAGTGGATGCAATGGCTACCAACATTATTGTGTAATGCTGTTCTGTATATTATAGTTAACACAGATTAGGGAAATTAATGGCACGAAATTTTCAAATTAATTAATCCATATTATATGTAAGTCAATGGTCAGCAGTGAAACTGAAGCCAATGCATGAATTACCAATATATTACTAGAAGTAATATGAAATATTATATGGAATATATTATTATATGAAGTAATATGAAATATACATATATGAAATTAAGTTTCCAAAAAGAAATAATGTGACTACAGAATGTAATACATAGATTTTTAGTAGAAAGATTCAGCTTTAAATATCACTATTCTAAAAATTAACTTTCACTTTCTTGTAATCCTGTTTGTCAGACAACCTAATTACAAGGTTCAAAATGGTTCTGAAAAAGAATACTAGGAAAAATAGTCACATCCAAGAGAGTCCTTACTTTAATGACTAATTAAAAAGCTAATAAAAATATTGGTATGGATGCTTGGTAAAATAAGACAATTATTGAAATAGAATAAAAAACCTAATTTAAAAAGCTTTTGATTTTAATACACAATAAATTTGTCTTTTTGATTTAAAGTATAAGTTTTTAAATCTATCAAGAACCAATTGACACATCTCCCCTTGAGGTAATTCTTGATCTGTCTTCGCACATTCTTTTTGTCCATTTCCATGGCTGGGTTATTGGTCACTCACTCCACTGTCAGACTGTGAAAGAGAGTGGAAACAAACAAGCATTCATGTGAAAATGTGGCCAGAGCTCTTGCTTGAAACACACTGGCTACAAGCTAGCTCTGGAATATATTTAGGGTCACATTCCCTCAACACATCTCTGAGAAAAAAATCTACACTGCAATAACTTACAAGAGTTTTCTTCACCAATAATAAATGAAAACCACTTTCACTTCCAGTGTCTGCAAGCCAGAACTTCATTTTCCTTGGCTAGGTCTGCCTTCTTCAAGGCCTCTGCCATTCCTTGTGGCCAGGCATATCCTGTTGCTCAGGAGGGTCTGTGGTCATGTTGGGTCTGTCCATCAACAGTGATCTAAGCATTCAGTGCCTGTCAAATCACTCTGTCTTCTTTAAGAAGTGTCTCCTTATATTTGTATAGTCCCTGGCCACTTCCTTTCTTGCATACTTACTGACCTAGAGCAGGAGTCACTAAATTCCAAGGCCTATCTACGACCTTTTTCTTACCTCCAAATGTGAATAAATTATCCCATGTTTGTTACATGTTTATTATATAGTTCTCAATTTATGTTTAACTCCCCATTTTCATTAATTTTTCTATGGTATGAAGTACAAATTCTTACATGGGTATTCAATTGATTTAACATCATTTATTTATGACTTTCTCCAACTTTTCCACTAGATTGCCCTTCCTTTGTACAAAATACACATACATATATTTATGGGTCTGTATCTCTGTTCTCTATTATATCCTATTACTGTATTTTCTATTTTTTTTTGCTAATATCACACTGTCTTTAAAACTGTATCATTACTGTTACAGCCAGATAAACTGTCTCTGATTTAGTTTTTCTTTTTTTTTTTTTTTTTTGGCTAGTATGAATTGTCAATCCATGTCAACCTTAGAATAAGTTTGTTCATATCCACAAAGTAACTTACTGGAATTTTGATTGGATCTATATCAAATCTATATGTCACTTGGAAAACAAATATCTTGACAATATAGAGTCCTTTTATGTACTGAATCTAGATTATTTTTCCATTTATTTAGATCATCTTTCATTTATTCCATCAAACTTTTGTAATTTTCCTCACATATATCTTGCACATACTCAGTTTGATGTATACCAAAATATTTCATTTCTAACGTAAATGTTGTTTTTAATCTCAAATGACAAGTCTCACTGGTGATATAGAAGAAAGCAAGTATCTTTTGTGCATCAATTTCTGTATCTTGCAACCTTTCTGTAATTGTTTATTCTTTGTAGAAGTTTGGTTTTGTTGATTTTTTAAAAAATTTCTGCATAAGCAATTGTAACATCTATAAACAAAAGCGGTTTTATACATTATTCCTTTCTAAACTATATACCTCATATTTATTTTAATTATTTTAATACCCAAAACTTTCTGTGTGATGTTGAATAGGTGTGGTGAAATACACATTCTTCTTTGTCTTTTTCCTGATTTTAGTAGGAAGGCATCTAGTTTCTCATCAAGTATTATGTTAGCTGTAAGTATGTATTTTTTAATTAATTTGCAGTACAGAGGAATGAACCCAGTGCTTTTGCACTGAGCTATATCCCCAGATTGCACCCTCGTGCTCTCTCTCTCTCTCTCTCTCTCTCTCTCTCTCTTTCTTACTTTGAGACACAGCCTCACTATATTACCTAGCCTGGGTTCAAATATACAATCCTCCAGATTCAGTCTCCCAGCATGTTGGAATTACAGGTATGTGCCATCACACCTGGCTCTGTATAAGTTTTATAGATACTCTCCTGCCATTCACTGTCTACTTTTCCCCTCCATTCATTGTTGGCCCTGCTTGGTGATCCCCCTCTACCGCTGTTCCTGGAACCATGGCCTTTTTTATCTCTCTCTAAAATGTCCTTCAGTATTTGTAGGGTTGGTTTGCTGGTCATGAATTCTTTCAGTTGTACTTTGTCATGGAAGTATCTTGTTTCCCCATTAATTTTGAAAGATAGCTTTGCAGGGTACTTTGGTTGGAAATTGTTTTTTTTCATGACTTGAAATATTTCACTCCAACCTCTTCTTGACTTGATGGTTTGTGTTGAGAAGTCTGTTGTGATTCTTATGGGCTTTCCTTTATAAGTGATCTGTTTCTTTTCTCTAACAGCTTTTTATATTCTGTTCTTGTGTTGAATTTCTGGGATCTTGTTTATTATATGTCTGGGTGTAAGATTTATTTTTGTTTTGGCTAGCTGGAGATCTACATGCCTCACTTATCTGAATATCACCTTCTTTTCCCATGTTTAGGAAGTTTTTTGCTATTACTTCTGTATGTAGAATTGTAGTGTCATTTGTGTTAACTCCTGCTTGTTCATTGATACCTATCACTCTTGCTTCGCATCATCTTGCAGCCATTGAATTGTTATTTATTTTTAAGAGATCTTTCCTTTCCTGATCAAAAGTTGCACACCTGTCTTCAAGGTCTCGAAGTCTATCTTCAGTTTCTTTCAAGCGATTTTGGAGCATTCAATGGAATTTTTAATTTCCTGTATATCGCTTTGAATCTGTTTCATGCATTCTAAATCTCTCTTATATTGTTCATTCATTGTTTCCCTCCTTTTCCTATGCTCCTCTATTTATTTATCTTTGTCTTCTTTAGAGATGCTTAGCAATTCTTTTATTATGTTTTTCATTTCTTCTTTTACCTGAGATAGTATTTCTGTTCTACTTTCTTTTATAGCCTCATGAAGTTATCTCTTTACTTCAGTTGCCATCAGTACAGAAACTTCAGGTGTGCAACTCCCAATCTCTTCCATGTTTTCATCTCCTGGACTTGCTCGGCTTGAGTTGGAGTCTAGGACTGCCTTTTGCTTCTTCATCTTGACATTTTCTTGGGTTCTTCTAAATAAGCAGGTAGTGTGGTCTCAGGCACTTCCCACATCGGCTACAATTTCTCTGGAGTATGACTGTTTGGTTCTCCTGGCCAGTGATGGCCACGTGTATCCAATGGATGAGCCAGTGCATGTTGACCATAACCATCAATGTACATGGCCTCAATTCATCAATAAAAAGAAACATAGGTAAAGTGAATCAAGAGACAAGATCCATGAATACACTTTACTCAAGAAACACATTTAACTCAAAAGGAAATTCATAGACTAAAAGTCAAAGGAGAGAAAACAGTGCTCTATGTGACAGGGAACCAGAAAAAAAAGTAGGGGTAGCTTTCTCATCAACTGTAGAATGGATAAGAAAGATATGGCATTTCTATACAATGGAAAGCTACTCAGCTATAAAGAAGGAGAACCTTGAGGCTCTTGTAGGTAAATGGATACAACTTGAGAGCATGCTCATGGGTGAAATAGTTCAGAGTCACATAGGTGAACATCATATTGTCTCCCTAGTATAGAAAACTAAAGAAATTAGTGGGATTTAAAATGCACAATAGATGTTGTGAAGGTGAAAGGGGAGGAGATGTCTACAGGGGGAAGGCAGTGGCCATTGTTAATCTATCATTCTGTTTTGAAACCCTGTATTGTTTTCATTGTTCTGTTTAGGTTGGTTTTATTCTGTTTTTTTGTTTGTTTGTTTGATTTTACTATATTTGATGGCACAGACAGCTATTTCAAAAATAACAAAAAGTATTATAGTAGCCATTATTGATTTTCTATTATCTTGCTTCAAAGTCTTGTATTGCTTTACTTGTTTTCTTTTGATTGACTTTATTCTATTGTGTTTTATTTGATTTTATTATGTGTGAAGGTACAAGGAGCTGCTTTGATGATAACAAGATGCATTATGGTAGCCACTGCTATATTCCTGTTGTCTTGTTTTGAAGTCCTGCATTGCTTTCATTGTTTTGTTTTGATTGATTATTCTATTTTGTTCTGTTTGACTTTATTGTATGTGATGATATAAACAGCTACTCTGAAGATAACAAGATGCATTATGGTAGCCACTGTTGTATTACAACTGTCTTATTTTGAAGTTCTGTATTGCTTTCATTGTTTTGTTTTGACTGGTTTTATTCTGTTCTGTTTTGTTTGATTTTATGTTGCCTGATGGTATGGGAAATTATGAAGATAGCAAGAGGCAACACAGTAGCCATTGTTGGTTTATTTTTAACTTGTTTTGAAGTCTTGTATCATGTTCTTTGGTTTGTTTTGATTCACTCTATTCTGTTTTTTTTTTCACTTTTATTCTCTTCAAAATAAAAAAGAAGTTTTATAGATGTTCTTCATGGAGTGAGAGAACCACCTCTGAATTTCTAGTTTGCTGAGAGATTTTTTAAAATCAATTATAGATGCAAGAATTTTTGTCAAATGATTTTTCTTTGTAATTGATATAACCATGTGGCATTTCATTCACTTATTGATGTGATGGATTACATTGATTGAATTTTAAATCTTGAATCAGTCTTGTACATGTGGAGCAAATCCCACTTTGCAGCACTGTATAAATTTCATGTGCTGTTAGATATTTTATTCACTATTATTTTCTTGAAATTTTTAATATCTATATTCATGAAAGACATTGATCTGTAGTTTTTCTTCATCTTTCTCCAATTTAGATTGGCTGTAGTTTTGTAGAACATTAATATGAAACATGTAATCTTTGGTTTACTCATCATGTTCCATTAATTATTGTCTCTTTTCTTGCCACTATCTTTGACACAGTAATGTCAGCCAGGTGTGGTGACACACACCTGTGATCATGAGAAGCTAAGGTAGGATGATAGCAAGTTTTAATCCCAGTCTGGGCAACTTAGTGACCTAGAAAGACTCTTTTAAAATTGAAAAATTAATTAAGTTCTGGGAATGCACAAAAGTCCAATGCAAAGGTTTTGGGTCCAATTCCAGGTAGCACAAAAACAAACAAATAAACAAAAAAATCTGTAGGTTATCAGAAGTCACAGGATAGATAGACAGTCCTCTGACTTACTGTCTCTTCCTGATTTTGGTATTAAGGTAACATTGCTTCATAGGTTGAGTTAGAGTATTCTTTCTGCCTCTGATTTCTAGAAGGGATTCTAGAGAACTGGAATTAGTTCTTCCTTGAATATTTGTTAGATTTCACCAGTGAGCTACTCTCTTCTGTTGCCTTTTGTTTTAAAGGTTGTTAATTATTGATCCAATTTCTTCAGTGAATACAGGTCATTTTAACTTACGGAATTTTGGTAGACATTTCTTTCAGTAAACTGGTTCATTCGTCTAGCTCATCACATTTGTGAGCATAGAGTTGTTCATAATATTCCTTTATTATCTCCTTTATGTCGACAGAATCAGTAATGTTGGAGACCACTATGAAATGGCTCTGAGCAGGATTTAAAATTAACTATTGGCTTTCTATGTTTATCTGAGAGTCTGTCCTAGGCCCAGGCCTCTTGTCTGGAGATGGGAGCTGATTCATAGTAAGTGAACCTCTATGAATCACTGGTCCTGGCTGAGACCTGTAGTGGCTTGTGATGCCAGAGATACCTCAAAGGGCAAGATAAAGCCACAGCTGAGAATGCCTGACTCCAACTCCAGTTAAGTAGATATAGGCTGCACTGCAGGCATCTCACTCCTGTCTCACTCCTACCATAAATGTCATCATGGAGATAAGACAGTTCTCCTAAGTTGGCATAGTCTACTACTTGGAGAAGTCTTTGAAGGACTTCTAAGGTCCTACTCAGTTCCCATGCTTTCCTCAGTATCCCCTCCCTTTGGAAACCTAATAAATATAGGCCATCCAGAAAAGCTCTTTGTCTCGGCCCCCAGAGACTTGACCTCTGTTAGAGGGTTTTGATCCTCCTGCAGCACTAAAATCATACCACTTGTCTGATTTATTTAAGCCTTTGCTGTACACTTATTTGGGAAATTGGGGATCCTGGCCAGGTCCCTGATACAGTAGTGATTGCACTTTTATTTCTGATACTTATTTGTCTTTTATCATTTATGTACAGCATAAGTTTTAGTAGATTTATATTTTTCTTCTCACTCTTCATTGTCTTTTTATGCTTCTTCTCACTGTTGGTTGTGTCATGTTTTTTTTATTTCAAATGACAGCTCTTGTGATACCAGATATTCTAAAATTCTTGTGAAGATCCTTGAGTAATGCTGTGTTAAGACATCAAGTTGCTTGAAAACAGTTTATCATTTGATATCCATATATTTACCCTTGGCTAGGTAAGACAGTGTTTAGCCTGGATGTTAATTTTTCCCCATTACCCAGTGAGTGTTCTCCCAGATTTCCTATGAATTGTGAGGATTCCCCTATGGCTGGTAGGAATAAGCTCATATCTCCCCCCACCCTTTTTTTTCCTTCTAACATTTTCAGGTGTTCATTTCCCAGGTTTATGTCATCTCCTTACACTGTTCATGTATTGATCAATTTTCAGCTAAAAAAAAGAAACTTCTGTAAACCTCTATAGTTGCTTCAAGCTTACTATTATGCACACTTGTAATTTTAGTATCTTTAGAGTTTGATTTGATTTGTATCGCACATCTTCTGCCTGATTTTTCCCCTTGTTTCTCTTCCTTGTGTTCAGACCTTTAGGCACTATTCTGAGGCAATCATAGTTGCCACCTTAATTTTTTCCCCTAGCTTTGGGAGCAGACTAGTATCACTGTCTCGAGAACATTTGTTTTATAAATTTGCTCATGTTTCAATTGTTTCATATGAGAAAGTAAATCTCTTCACTCTTTCTGTTTATTTAGTCAGGAATAGATAAAAGTAAAAGAGATCTGTTTCAAAATTCCCTTGCTTGAGAGAGAGAAAAAATTCATTTGAACATGTTTTTGCTAAGAAGAGTTAATTAGTGCATGAAATCCAGACAGGTATTTAATACAGTTCTGAGTAAGCACGAAAATTCTCCTGAGCCTCAGTGCCCTTTGAATTTTAGTTTCTGTTTTTATTCTCAAATATTTGCTTAATCCTTTTTTAATCTCATACTCACTTTTAGAGACTTGAGTTTTATGTTTCTTGAAAAGACTTATATCTTAGCATTCAAAATTTTCTATTATTGTCACAGCTTTTCCAATGTTGTTTATAGATAATTTCCATACTTATACCTTGTAACTTGTCATTTAATTGTGCTTTTTAATTTTATCATTCATATGTATAGACCTTTTTCCTCTTATTACCTGAGGTCAACATAATTTTGTATAATGCAAATATGCATCATGACAAAAATGTAAACTCTAGCAGTACTTTGAAAAGAATTCAAGGTTGTCTAGATTAATGCAGACATAAGGATGAAAGATTTGTTAAAAATATGAACAAAGCTTGAAATTTCCACTCAGTTAAAAAGATATTGTGTTAACTTCTATCAGAGCCATGTTGGAAAGTCAGCAGTGTTTTTCCTCATCTGATGGAGATTTAGAACTGACCACCATGTGAGTCAGTTATTACAACAGAGAGGAGAGTTTCTGATGGATCAAAGGTAAGGACTATGATTTTTAAAAAACAATTTACTATATTCTTGGCTGCATTTCATTCAGTTATATGTATGAAATTCAACTCATGACAATATCTTTTGAGAATAAATGATTTTTAATGTCACAGTCTAAAGGAAATTTTGGACATGATGATTGTATAGTACTTCCACTGGTGAGTTAGTTTTCTAACAATCACTTTCATAATGGGTTTTTCATATGTCGTGAATAGAAAGGACTGAATATAATATAGTTTATTTAATACATTCCTTCTAAATCTTATTTTCATGCCAAGTAAAGAAACAAACTTAGCCAGAAATATATCCCTAATGGGTTCTTACATATAAGGTAACTTTATAGTAAAATTAATCAATTTATTCATATATAGAAAGTTAACTGTAAGTAGTATAAATATCAGATAAAGGACCATGTCTTTAAAATACAAATTTTTTTATAAGAAAAGTTGCATGTTTCTTTAATGTTAGCAATATCAAGACAATAGTGTGTTTTTAAATAAAGTCAGTAATTTATGATTAATGACAGATCAGTGCCAAAGAATATCAGGAGCTATTAAGCACGTTTCAGAGTTTCTATGAAACTATATTGGGGTTATGCGATGAAGAGTGGAAAATCATAGAGTAGATAGAGATGGGAAAAGGTTAAGAAATGTAGGTGACAGATTAAAGAAACAAAAGAGAATACTTTTGTACAAGTATAGCTACTTTAGTGCATACTGTATTTACAATCTCTGGAGGCACATAGGTTATCTAGTCAGGATGAGACCAGAAAAAGCTTTTAATATAACAGTATGTCTTTTGATATAAGTTTTGAATTAACTTAGAATTACACAGAGATTAAGAAAAAATATAATTTGTAACATGATTTACTTTGAATTATGCATACAATATTGCTTAAAAGATTATTTTTAGTTTTTCAAGTTAAAAATGTTTTTGCATGTTGATCTCCTTATTATGAAATATTAATGAATCATTAACTCATTTATTTACATCTCTTATCAAATTAATAAAAAAGGAAAATGAAGGTATGAGCAATAATGTGCATCATAAATTTTTAAAATTATACCTAGATAAATTTTAATGTAGAATAGTGCTTCCAATTACTACATAAGTTACACTTTGTCTTTATTTTGTCCTCAGATAATTTGAAGGTAATGCCAAATTATGTTGCTATACATGTAAAAAATTTCTTACTGCAATTTTAATGACATTCATTGAATTCAATGAAATTCATCCAATTTAACTTAATTTCACAATATATGGACTCTTAATTACCAAATGCAAGTTTTGGTATGCTCTTGTTAGGAAGAGAGGAGAGCTTCAAGGAAAGGTCTTGTGAGTTTCTACTATTTGGCTACATTTAAAAATTAAATTTTGATTATTACATTAAATTGCAGTTCTTTCTGTTTGAAAACCTTCAAATTGCAGTGGGCCAGATGCTGGTGCCTTATTAGATACTAAGATATTTTAATCACCAGCTGTAACATTATAAACCTGCTCTTTTAATACTTTGCTTTAAGTTTTCCATCTGCTTTCAGCATCTGGTCAGTTCTGTCCTACTTGGCTACTTTCATTTCTTCTCTGTGTCCTGCATAATATCAAGAATTAACTGGAACTTCTATATTGCTTTTTGTGACCAAGTAAAATAAAACATTATTTGTTATTTGAACAATTGTTTAACTAATGATTACATTAGTACACTGTTTCTATAGAATTTTTACTTGCCACACAACTGTGGTATTTAATATGGACCAATATCAAGTTATAAGTATATAAAAGTTATAAGTTGTAAGTATATTAAAGTTATAATATTCATGCAAGAAAATGTATTTAATGTGACCAACTAAGAGTTATATTCACCTTGCCCTTTTCAACAAAATGTCAATGAAAGAATTCTTCAAAAATAGTATTTTACATTTGTAAGATTGCTACGTAATGGTTCTAGAGAATGAGCTTAAAAGAGATTTCATAATTTGGTCACAGAATCCTTAAGAGAAAAAAAAACATATAGTCAACTGTTTAAGATCAGAATCTAAAGCTTACATCAAAGATGGCGAAATTGCGACCTTGCATACAGTCACTGTATTCCCCATATTCTTTCCCATCCATGTGTCCCAATCTAGAGTTAGCCCAATTACACCTGCTTCATGTGAATGTGTATATTTATATCAAGTCAAAACTCTCTTCAAAATGTGCAAATTATTAGGGAATCTAATTTACTAAATTATTGACTTATTTAAAAATTTAACTTGAATTTTTAATTAACCAATTAGTTCAGAAGCCTATTTGGAGATGAAAGCTTACCTCCATTTATTTGTACCCATACTTTTCAAAACCAGTCATAGTTTGAAGAATCAGAGAACACCTAAATAAATATTAAGTACTGCATAAGAGAAGATTCATATTATAAAATAAACCACCAGGTAATGGAGAATATAGATTGAAACTGCAAGTTTGCACTGGAAAAACAAGACAAGAATACTAAGACATTTTGTGTAGGGGGAAAGCAAAGTAAGAGTTACATTTATAGCTAAGGTCTTATTACTTTTGAAATGCTTAAAATGCCCCCAAATTATGGAAGAACTGCTTGCAGCATAATGGAATGATAGTTGAAAAACAACTGAACCCAAGTTCAATAAAATGTTTTTATATTGATTGGGTAGACCCAACATGCCTATAATAGACTTTGATGCCTAAAAAATACCAAGCTTTAATTATATAAAATATTGTAATTCAATGAATTAAAATAATTATTTTTGTATGTTATCTTGTATGTTTTGTGTGTTTGTATGTTTGCTTATTTTCATCCAAACAAATACTACTTTATAGTAAAATAATATACACAAGAACAACAAACAAAATAAAAATTTCCTCTTTCCTTAAACCAAAATGATATATCTCAGCATACTATTTTATTACTAGTAGTGATAGATAATCCTGGCCCACAAACTGTTTTTTATCAAAGATAAATTTTATTATTCATTCATAACACTGATTTTAGCTGTGGTAAATATAAAAACAAATGAACATAATACTAGTGTATTTTAATTAAGAAATAAGAGTTTTAAAATCACAATCTGTCCATTAAAAGTGAAAATTAATGAAGAAATTCATCTTACAAGTTTTCCCTTTTAGCATTATTAAATTATGATATATAAAGTAAGTCTTACAATGTTCAAAATGAACTAACAATGCAAAAATAAATAATAAAACATACTTTCAGATAATTATAATTTAATTTTAGTGTTATTTCAGAAAATCTTACAAATTTCTATTTTAAACTTTACACAACTAACACTATGTCCTGAATATTCTTTTGTTAAAATGAACCATTTCACACAAAATGTTGATTAGAAAGTTCTTATTATTACTTAGTGTCTTCAGAAATGTTCCTTATTTGTGAAAACTCCAGCAACAAAGACTTAAATTAAAGCAATCTTCCACTGTGCAATAATTGGTATAATATTAAATATCGATGGAATGATTTTCATCATAAATTTTGCAAAACATGCTCTCAAATTAACTTCTGCCATGAAAATGAATAATCTTGGCAATACTAAATCACTGTATTGAAAGTCATTACACTTTATTAAGATGTTACAAAACAAGTTTTGTGCATCGTCTGAGGAAACTTAAGTAAAAGAAATAAGAAACAATGGAAATTCCTGAAAATAAATTCTTTAATCTGAAACACTTATTGCTAAGACTAAAATTACTTGCTATTTTTATTACATTTCAAAGAACTAAAGGTGTCTTGCAAACACAAATTCAAAAACATAACTTCAATTCTAGAAGGTTAAAAAGAAAAATGAAGAAAAAAATTGATGAGCTCCAATCTAAGGGGAGATAACATGTGTAGGCTGGTTGTACACACATCTAGGAAATCAAATGTGCTTCTGATGTTATGGCTTTAATTCATAATTAGGATTATTTTAAGCAAGGCTATTTGACTTTTATTTTATATCCATTCCCTGATCTTATTGTTGGACCAAAACATACTGCACTGGGAATATCATTGTGTTGTACATGTTTGTGAGGAACTAACTCTTGACTAATGCACTGTATTCCACATATTCTTTACAAAATTCAGAAATAAGGCAGCTACATATTTCCATAGAGAGTTCATTCACCCTGAGAATAACCAAGGATTTAAAATAGACTTCTCACAGCTCAAGAATTAATTTTCAAGTGATTTGTAAAAAGGTGGAAAGTAGTGGAGACCTCTGCAATTTGCTGAAGATCTGGATGGATGAGTGCTCATGTGATAACCAGTATCATAGTTGGTTTAGCTCCAATTGTATAATTTGCAAAGTTTGAATATTTAGCATCTTCATACCAAGAAATCGACACTTTTGGTTTAAACATTCAGAAAAATAACTTTGTAAAATCAAAATGGTTAATAGTTAAGTACCCAAGATCAAACCTTTGAAATAACCATCTCCCTGTTTTGAACCAATATTTACTTGCTCTTTTTTTCACTCTTAAATTGCAGTTAGAATAAAAATACATTCTAAAAGTCAACTTTGAGACAACCATTGAGGAAATTTTTTTAAAAGAATCTCACTCCATCCCTTATTCCTCATATTAAAGAAAAGGGCAGGTAAATATCTTAGAATAATAAAACTAATATCAAGCTTTTTCTTGTACTTTATATTTGTATTTCATGATTGCTGCAAGAGAATTTCTTATAATTATTAGCTATACCCTTGATAAAAGCTTCCAGAAGGTTATGTAATAGTTTGCTATAAAAAGTGTATGGTACTTATGTTTACATGCTTGTTTTCCTGGTTAATTTCCTTGACAGACCACGGGAGAATCACTTTACTGATGGCTACTCTGCACAGTCTAAGGGATTTAACAACATTACCTTTCGCCTAAATCAATCTTTGAGGCGTTAATGCAATGGTGTGGGATTTTGTTATTATAGACCCTGATGGTGATGTCTATTGTACAGAACCATTTTCCTCTCAGTCACATTGTACTTGGCTTTTAAGTTGCCTAAACAGAAAGGTCCTAAGTTTGGAAAGCTTCATTTAACAGAAAAAAGTGGCTTTGTGTCAGATGAATAAATGGAAAAACACAGCAATTTGATGCGTTTGACCACACTTGTCTTTAAAAGAAGATTCTTATGATGCCACATGGGAAATTACTAGAGACAATTGTTTCTGCAGTGTGATGAGGTTGAGTGTCCCAGTGAAACTACTTTTAGAAGCAATTTTCCTATTGCCACAAACTCATTTTAAAACAATTAGGCACATGTTGCCATGTTTCTTCCATAGGTAACAAAACAACAAATTTAAAATGATAATTAATAATAATTACCCTTCCATAAGAGTAGAGGAAGTCTAAGAGGAAGCAGTTTAGAGGTATCAGCCTCTAGTTCACTAAAACTTTAATAATTTTATAAACTTCAAAAAAGGTAAAGATTTTTGAAAATTTCAACACTAAGTGAATATAAATGAAAGATGTGTTACATTACTTACAATTCTAATAATTTTGTATTTATTTAATGTCGTATGTATTTCTCTGGTTGACTTAATAACTTGCCATAGATTTACTTTTTCAAGAAGCTGCATAATATTATATTAAGTAGTGTACTACTATTCATATATTTGATTCCTAACATTGCATACTGAATTTAGAAATTAATAACCAGTGTGTATTTAGAGATAGAACCATTCATCTTTTAAAGTGGTCTAGGCGAGTCAGTGCCATTTGTGGAATGGAGGGGAAGACAATAAGAGGTCAACAAGAAGCAAGCCCTCCCTGCAAATTGATGCCATGAGCAGGCCACGGGGGAGACAGCCAAATGCCAGCCCCTTCTGGTGCACGGACTGGGAAATAAGAAGTGCCATGTACCCTCCACATAAGCAGCCAACTGATCTGAGAAACACAGGCTGTGATGATAGCTATTGAGATAAAATACAATTTAATGTTTGTAGTGTTTAGTGTTTCACTGACTTTGCATGTCTAAAATTGGTAGTCTGATCGTCTGTTCAGAGGATAACAATATGCAATGTAGCATGTATGGGGGATCTTCTTCTGAAGGTGGTAGCCATTGTTAATATCCTATTATCTTGTTTTGAAGTCCTGTATCATTTTCATTGTTTTGTTGGGTTGGGTTTTATTCTGTTTTGTTTTGTTTGATTTTACTATATCTGATGACATGAGCAGCTGTTTCAAAGATAATACACAGTATAGTAGCCATTTTGGATTTACTATTATTTTGTTTTGGAGTCCTTTATTGCATTAATTGTTTTCTTTTTATTGGTTCTATTGTGTTCTGTTTTGTTTGATTTTTACTATGTCTGAAGGTATGGGCAGCTATTTTAAAGATGAGAGACATTATGGTAACCATTGTTGATTTCCTATTGTTTTGAAGTCCTGTGTCACTTACACTGGTTTATTTTGATTGGTTTTATTCTGTTTTATTTAGCTTGGTTTTATTATCTTTAAAATAAAAATAAAAAAAAAAGTGGTCTAAGTTTTACTATGATTAGGAAGAAATATTGATATATTTCTTAGAGTCTCATCATTAAAAAAGTCATTGCTATTGGTTGGTATTTTATGGAGAACTATTTGAAATAATTGTCATTTGCATTATTTATTATTCTGTTGTGTTTTAAATGATTTCCTGGTTATCAAGTATGGACATAAAGATCAAGAAGCATAAAATTGAGTCCTTCATTCCTACTACTATTTATTAGGTTATACACATAAGGCATTACATACGAGCACGGCATTTGTGCTCATGAATACTTTTAAAACAAGCACTAGTCAATCAAATGTAAAAACTTTAGATGAGAAAGATATCTTTAACTTTTTTATTCAGTTAAACACAAGTTAATTAATGATCATCTATTCAGCATTCAATAATCCCATATATTATATGATACATGTTATGGTTTATACGTTGTGTTAACTTGAGAGGTCTAGATGCTTAACTAAGTAACTCAGCAGCTCTACATCCTGGGGTGTAGAGAATAAGCAGTTACCCTTTTAGGATGTTGCTCACTGTGTCAATTTGAGAAGGTCAGAACTTTAAGTGATTCAGCAGGGGGCCAAGGTCCCTAGTTGGTAACATCCTCAGCCTGTGCAAGAGGAGGGCAGGCAGATGGTGTGAGTGCTACACCCACCCCAGGTGAGTAGCCTGCATACAATAAAAGACAAGTGAGTAGAGACTGATTGCTGCTTCTTCGGAGCTCCAGTCTTCGCCTTCAGCTTGGACATCGTCTCCTGGCTTCTGGCACAGACTTTTCAGCTTCTGCCTGGGACTCCTCAGCCTTCGTCATAGACTCTTTAGCCTTCATTGTAGATTCTTCAGTGTTCCGTCATAGACCCATCAGCCTTCTGATATGGACTTGCACGGGACACTGCAGTAAGCTCCAGCTGTTGGGCTGGACCCTTTAACCTCTAGTGCACAGACACCCTCTGCACAGTCCCTCATTCAACTTTGTGGCTGACCGTTGTAAGCCAATCTTGTAATCTCTTATACAGTTGTCTATCTTGTATTGTACCTGTTTCTCTAGTAAACCCTGACTGATACAGTACAGATTTTTCTCTGATTAATTTTGAATGCATAATTGAAAGTGCTGCCTTCCCTCCATCACCAGGAAATGACCCATGTTATCAATAGAAATTTTTATAAGAAGCTGTGTTTGTTCAATGAATTACTGAATTCCAAGTATGAAAACTTTCCCTAGTATTTGGATCAAGTTGTTTGAACCTCTGTATTTTCTAATTATTTTTTATCTATAAACATCTAACATTAAAACTTTGCCACAAATATTGTTGCTTCATATAAAAGTTCACATCAGTATTGGAGACAATCATGACTTTTAGCAAAGAGTAAAAACTTTTCTGAAAACTAAGGCATGTTTTTATTTATAAATGCAGGGATATTTGAATAGAAAGAAGATACATGGGTGCATTTTTGAAGACAGAATCTGACAAATCTGCAGACACTCCTTCAAAAAAGGGGAACAAAGATGAATGAATATGTATGGTTCTAATGTGAATGGGCATAAGGATATACACCCAGTTGGGAAAATAGCCAAAAATTGAAAATGGGTAAAAGTGCTTTGTACATTCAAAGAGCACCGGAAAACTGGAGTAAAGGAAATATGTGGATCTATTTTCCTGAGGTCAGAGGAAAAGTTATAAAACAAACATCAATGGACAGTGAGAGTATATAATTATAAAACTGGTTTAATAAGTTTAATGACAGTAGATAGCAGAAGTGATTGTTCAAAGTTCAAGAGAAGGAAGCTGCATGCAGGAGAGCATGGCAATGTTTGGGTACATGAAAGAAACTTTTAGGGCAATAAGGTTTGCATGTCATAGACTACTTCTGCATATCTTTTGTCATTACTTTTGGTGTTTTTGTTTTCTCATTTTTGAATAAAGTGAGTTATTTCTATACTCCGAGTTAGTTTAGCATAGCAGAAGAAAGTTCTGTTTGTGTGAATGAACAATGACGAGCCATCACCAGGTTCAGCTCTGAACTGTTCACTCGCAAACCATCATGTATCTCAGATCACAAGGCAGGTGATAGTCATACTTTGTGGTCAAATTTTCTGTATATGGTAGATACCGTCACATGATGTATTAGGGCAGTGAAAACACAAACAAGTGTTTGTTTCTGTCACACTTGGTTTTCTTCAAGCACTATATGACTCTTGTGAAGCATGACACATATGCCTTACAGTTAGAGGTGGAACAGTTGCTGCACTCCCTTCCAGAGATACCTTCCTAACTTTCTGGTTTTGTTTGGTCATATGCTAAAAAGAGAGAAGAACTAACATCAAGGAGATATCCATCTGTCTATAAGAATGAAACTGTGATGAAAGATGATTTGGTATCTTATTTAATATACTGTCACTTATTTCTGCATTTATTTGAACAATCATGTCTAGCATCCCTCATTGCACACTTTCCTTAATCAATGGATTTATGATTATTAAAATCCAGACCCTAACAGACAAGACTGAACTTTTTAATATAGCTGTGTTACAACTTCACATAGTACTGATGAAAATAAATTATTTAGAATAGAAGGAATCCTGTTTAACCAGTGTTTCGTAAATAAAGTTGCTCACCTGTTTGCTTCTCTTTGATTTTTTGAATAAAGCCAGCCTAGATTCTTCCAAGAATGTAGACTCTGATACAAGTTTACACAGACGTAAGCTTGTTTTGAAAACTTGTCTCAAGAAATAAAAGAAAGAGAATATTGAAAGAAGAAAAGAGGAAAATATGTTTAATTGTACTTTTTAAAAGTTACCTCTGTGGACATCTGCACCCAATCTCACCAGAATTTTCTAAAGATCAAAGAGAAGATAAATCAAGTAGTGCAAAAGTTTACAAAGGCAGTATTTAATTAAAATCCTATCTTTGATTATTGATGCAAGAAAA
>RJWT010021065.1:0-17728 GCA_004365215.1 Cuniculus paca | reverse complement strand
AAAAGTTTAAACTACATTAAAATTCTTTGTTTCAAAGGCAAACCAGTCTCCTGAAGAATGAAAGAATTACTGACTTTGCATATTAGAAAAGAGAATTAGTGAGTTGTTGTCTCCCTTAAATTGCCCAGCTGCCTCTAATTTGGGAAAGATAAGTACAGGTTAAGAGAATCATTAGGACCTGCCAAACAGAAGCATTAGCAGGAAGCCACGCTGAGCGGGAGGAGACTGAACAATTCATTTGCAGGTAAAGTGCTTATGGAGCTGAAGAAGTATTTTCTGAGGACTTTGCCATATAAAGCTCGCAATAACATCTTCAACATTAGCAAAATTTCTTAGCTGCAGAATAGCTGCAGTAGCTGTTCATACATAGTACACCCAGAAAATTCACCTATAAAAAAGACTTCAATAGGTTTCATATACATTAAGAGGAAACAATAAGGGGAGAAACTTGGATAAAGTTAGAATAAAAGGCTTGGACATTAGGTAGAATGGGGAAGGTAAAGTAAAAATAATCAGTGCGCAATACATGTATATGCTAATTCCCCAAAATGAAGGTAATTACTGTGAATTACCAACATATATCAACAATAAAAAAGAACTTTAAAAAGGAATACAAAGGTTGTTGGGCAAATTCCCATGGTGCCCCGTCATTATTCTTACAGTTTATAGCCATATCTGCCACTAAGAAAATGACCAGTCATTAAAAGTGAGCCTAATTCTCCATAAGCTTCCCACCAACACACTACAAATTGAGCAAGAAAATTACACAGTCTTAAAAAAGCAGTTTAAGGGCCGGGGATTTAGCTCAGTGGCCTAAGCACCTGCCTGGCAAGCGCGAGGTCACAAGTTCTATCCCCAGTGCCGCAAAAAAAAAAAAAAGCAGTTCAAACGTAAATACTACTCATTCGTGTAACAGACATTAGGCGTTCCTGTGCTGCTGCAGAGGTATTACCGACTCGTATTATAGGTGAGGAGGCACAGAAAAATTACAATTATTTGTCAGCATGTCTACCTAGGGTCTTTGAAAATGTGGATAGTATTTTTGCTTGACATGGGAGCCCCAACACTTACAGTCCATAGTAAATTCAAATGTTTTGAATAAAGAAGGAAGTGAATGGATGAGTTGGGCTGACCTTGAAAAATGTATGGGATTGAAATAGGCAGAAGTAGGGAGGAGATAGGAAAAAAATAGCGGTGGGAAATTCCAGCATGTGAAAATGCATCTTAGCAGAGATTAACTTGTAAGTATAGATCAATAATCATCTGAAGGATAACTAGAAAAGTCCAATATTTTTCTCTCATTACCTGTGTGTAAGCATCTAAATTAATTCACAAACCAAATGCTGACAGGAAATGCTAAACTTCAGGAAATTATTTTGTTGGAGACTCACAAAAATACAGACATTCTAACTTGTGGCAAATGTGTATACTCTGTTCAAGATTGATTTGTTTCTGAATCCCTCATATCCATATTCACACCAAGTCACTTGAATCAGCAATGATTAAATATTTCTGAATTGTGTTGATACGCTATTAATGTGTTTTGATGTGATATAAAAATGTTAACTCTACGATCTGAGATCGTTCTTGCCATGTATACGTTGGGATTATGTTTTAATTCTGCTTTGTAAGTGGGAGTGAGAAATTTTAAATTCAGTGTGTGTTTCACAAACATCTTAGAACAGCTATCCACAGTATGATAATGAAAAATAGACATTGATTCTGTCATTATCACAAACTGCTCATATTTGAAAGGGTCATGATTTATCATGCATTTTCTTCTCCTAATTGCATAAATTTGTAACATTTGTGAAAATATTTCCCTGTGACTCATTCAGATTGAAAATTAAGCATAGGTATGTTTTTTTTTAAATTGGCCTTCATTAATAGCATTTAGTCATTTTTATTTGTATGCATTTTATATGTGCATTCTTATAGTATAAGAAACTTTGTAATCAGTGAATTAGCTTGAAATTACTAAACATAAAATCAAGAAGTCTCCCCAAGCTAAGATCATCAATATTCTGTTTTCTTGAATAAAAACTTTACTATGCCTCCTTCTGAAACAATCTCATATTAAAATACATATTACTTTTTTTTTTGCAAAAGACAATTACATTTTTTCCAAAAAGATTTTGAAGTACAAAATGCTTTATAATGCCTATTACGAAATGACACAAAATTTCTTCTATAGGCAGTTCTTGGATCCAGTCAAATAACATGGCATATTGAGTTTAATAGGGGACCATAGCACACTACCTGGAATATCATTTGGATTTGCCAGCAGTCCTGACTTGTGAAATTTGATGAGATTGAAATAATCTTACAACAAAAAATGTGAAAAATATTCCTTTCCAATTTCATAACAACAGCTGTCAGCCTGTGGAAAATGGAAATTATAGCCCATTGGTTTAGAAAATATCATTACTTAACCATTTAGGATCTTTAAATATTTGCTTTGTGAGTCTCAAACACCAGTCCAGTGGACATATTGCTGTATACCTTGGAAGAATGTCTCCTTTGGGCAGTAAGACCTCCAAAACCATTGGTTCCAGGTTGAAGGGATGGGAAACACAAATTCTTCATGTAGATTATATGGTTTAGTAGTGACAGAGGTATAATAGTGACAGAGGTCACTTCTCATCTTTATCTTTTTGTTACTTGCCCTATGCATTCTGAAGATAGGACAAGAAGCAACTTCTACAGTTTTGGCCAGTTTTGCCCCTTGCTTCCCAACCCATGCATTATGAGTGTGAAGAAGACAGCAGCACACACACATTGGCCAGGGACTTCAGATGTCCACTGCATCTCATAGGACAGCACCCCATCTCTTGGACATGTCATGCAGATGGTGCCAGATGAATCCCTGAGCAGGCTACTTCTTTCTATTTCATCAAGCCAAATATTTCTGAGTGATAGGAACATTGCAAGACTAATAAATTTTGTGAACATGTGAACCCATTATCACACTAAAACAATTTCTCTAAATCCATTCTAAAAGAATTCCTTTGTTGAAGGAATGTGGTATGTGATTCCATGGTGATGAGTTAGGCTTTCAGTAAGTTCATGACTGTGTGGACAAAAGTACTATAAGCAGACAAGACAAAAGCACATATTAAGGATGTATCTTCATGAGAATAGATTTCTGTCCACTCTATAATGGAAAGGAGCCAAAGCAATCAATGAACTACCAGATGGCCTGCTGATTTCCTTAAGGACTGTTACCTTCCTGCAGTTTATTACAGCCTTATGGTGTTGTGGATTATGTACTCAGCTATGATAGTTTCTGAAATGGTTGATTCATTGGGTCAACTCGAGACGTTTAGAAACTTAACTAAGTGACTCAGCAGTTCTACATCCTAGGATGTAACCTGCTTACAATATAAAGGAAGAAAGGAGGCTTGCTCTCCATTTCTTGAGGTTCTTTCTTGTTGCTTTTGCTGTTTTCTGCTGCCATGAACGTTTGCCCCTATGCCATGCCACCCTGCCTTGCAGCCAGCTGATTATGAACTGAAACATCTACAAATTGTGAGCTAAAAAACCTTTCCTTCCTTAATTTTGGGTGTCAAGTATTTTGTCTCAGCAATGAGAGAAAAGTAACTAAGACAGTACCCAACTCAGTTTTGGTGAGAAAACTCTTTGCTGTTAAACCCAAAAATAAGCTCCATCTTTACTGGCATAGCTATATTAGAAATGGGTTCATTGAGTGAGCACCTGGAAGAATAGCAAAAGAGTCTGACATATCACAAGAGGAAGCATTTTATTCACTTGATTAGTGACAGTATCAATTAGTGAATGTCCTTTGGAACACATACATCATATCTATCCTACCCCCAGAACTCCCTACCAATTTCTTTTTCTAAATGTCCTGCCAGTTGATCAACATTTCAGGCACTGCCATGGATCTATAGATTTATAAAACCAACTGACTGCCATTTCAAAACAGCCATATTCACATATACAACCTAAAATTCTGCCTCTGTTGGAATTTGCTTTATCTGTTTATCTTTGTCTTCCACGACCACCCTAAATAGAACTGTAGCATAGTGCTGCACATATATGTAGACTCAGCCCAAAACCAGACCATCCATTGACAGACTGCACAGATTTTTCTCCAAACCAGCTCATTTTTTAAAATTTCATTTAAGTGGGAACAGGGAAATCTCAACAAAGCCATACCTATTAGTTGAGAGACACACAAGAAAGTCTGAAAGGAGAAGCAACCTAACCCAGGAGAATCTAAACTTACTTTGTGTGGTTTACATGTAATTTCCAGACTACCACAGCATTTATATGTCAGTATTTATAACTATCTACTTATCATATACCAAGTGCACATTACAATGAAATGATGTTGTGCATAGTCAACTTTTTGATTGAGTGTATCTGATAACACACAGCTTATTATGAGCATTTTGAGAAGCCTAGTCACTTAAAAAATCATGATTAGGTGTTGGTTTCTACTATTACCTAACAAAAGATGAGGACAATGAGATGGCTTGACAGGAATGAGCAAGGGTTTACTGCAATACCCCTTGTCATGGTCTGATTGGGCTTGTCAAAGACTCCACACAGCATCTCTTCCTTTTGCAGATATATTGCCCGTATTGAGACATATGGCCCTCATAGAAGGAAAGCTTGTATGGCTATAGTGCTTTTAACTCACTTAAAACTAGCAACTTAAAGTTTATTGGTTAATAGATGAGAGCACAATACCTGAATGGGACTCATATTGCCTCCAGAATCCAAGAAGCCCAGTAAACATGGTTTTTTTTTTAATGGTGTGTGACACAAAGTGCAACAAAGTGTTTCTTACTATAAAGAGAAAATCTGAATATTCCCAGCTCTATCAGTCAATATTCAGTCAGAAGACAAAACTGTAATTGCAACAGGCAACTTTTATATAAAGAATTCTCTTTTGGATCTTATTTACTCTTTCAGTTTCTTACACTAGGGAAACAATATGATGTTTACACATGTAATAGATATAGTGAAAGGGAAAGAAATTGCTCAAAAGGAAAGAATAACTAGGATGGAGGAAAGGAAAAAAGAAGGAAGGGGGAAAATATATATGTACACAAAATAACTAAGATAATTGTTTCACTCATTCTATTAGTTCATTGAATGAAACAGTGCTTATATTGTTTGATCAATGTTTCATGCCTCTATCTGGTAATCTGAGCAACTATTTTGAAGATAATAATATGCAATATAATAACCATTCTTAATTTCCTAACATTTTGTTTTGAAATGCTGTATCATTTTTATTTTTTCATTCTCTTTGAATAAAAAAAAAACTGACCAGGGGAGAGCCAGATGCCAGCCTTCTCCTGTGAGAACAAGAAGTCAACAAGAAGCTAAGATCTCCTGTGAGTTGGCACCATGAATGGGCTGACTGGGGGAAAGCCAGATGTCAGCCCCTTCCAGCACATGGGCAGAGAGACAAGAAAACAAGAAGAGCCCATCTTCTTCCCCCTGCCCCCAGAAGCAATGGGCTGATCTGGAGAAACACATGCTGTGATGATAGCTAATGAGGTAAAATACAACTTAATGCTTGTAATGTTTAGTGTTTCACTGAATTTGCAGGCCTAAAGCCAGTAGTCCAACCATCTATTCAGAGGATAACAATATGCCATGTAGCATCTATGGGGGATCTCCTTCTGAAGGTGGTGGCCATTGTTAATTACCTATTATCTTGTTTTGAAGTCCTGTATCATTTTCATTGTTTAGTTAGGTTGGGTTTTATTCTGTTTTATTTTGATTTTGTTGTACCTGATGGCATGGACAGTTATTTCAAAGATAACAAGATATATTGTGGTAGCCATTTTGGATTTACTATTATCTTGTTTTGAAGCCCTGTATTGCATTCACTGTTTTGTTTTTATTGGTTCTATCCTGCTTCTATTTTGTTTGATTTTACTATGTCTGAAGGAATGGGCAGCTATTTTGAAGACAACAAGAGGTATTATGGTAACCATTGTAGATTTCCTATTATCTTGCTTGAAATCTTGTGTTATTTACACTGTCTTGTTTTGATTGGCCTTATTCTGTTTTATTTTGCTTGGTCTTATTCTCTCTAAAAATAAAATAATTCTCAACTGGCAACAAGAGATGACTCGTGATAAGGAAAACTCTAAAAATTACAAGAACAGTGAATGTAGGGAGCACCCCAGTATCTCTCCGGTAGAGACAGATCAACTAAAGGAAAAATAATCTGGAAGGATGCTGACTTGAGGATGAAATTCATACCTTATTGTAGAGGGCATACATGAGGCAAAGAACTTTGCTGTGAGGGTTGGCAAGCAGAAAACTACTCTCTGGGGCAGATACTAGGAAAGAAGAAATGGACTGGAGTCATACAGCCCAGGAAGCCAAGAAGTGCTTAAAGCCACCAGAAGGTATTAGAGACAGGGATGATTTTCCCATAAAGAGTCCAGAAGGAAGGAAGTTCTTTCGACACATTGATTTTGAATTTCTGCCCTGCAGAACTATGAGAAAAATACATTTCTGTTGTTTTAAGACACTACATTGTGGGGATTTGTTATGATGGCCTTAGAAAATGAGTGTATCTATGTATTTCATTCCTGAAGATTTGATTATCACTGTTATAAATGATCATGTATCATTGATATAAGTCCTTACAGGGTCATTTGATTCTGTCTCAGGGTTTCTTAAAATTGTAGTAAGAGTACTTGATGTAAAAACATCACTGTTACTTGTAAATACAACATTGTACAGCAAATTCCGAAAGCTCATTCATCTTGCATAAATGAAATTTTATACCCATTGATCAGCAACTTCAGTTATCCTTTACCCCATGGTGTGTGGCAACCATGAGTCCTTGAGTTTGACTATTTTAGATACCTCTTAGAAATGACAGCATGTAGTCTTTGACATTTCTGACATGCTTATTTCATTTAGCATAATGTCTTCAAGTTTTACCCGTATTGTCACATATTACGGGATTTCCTTTTGAAAGCTAAATAATATTCCATTGTATGTATACACCACTTTTAATCTCTTCATTATCGAAGAACATTCAGCTGCTCTCTTATTTTGGCTATTGTCAACATTGTTTCACTGAACATAGGGGTACCAATATCTGTTTGAGATTCTAATTTCAATTCTGGATACTTCGAAATGGGATCGTTGGATCCTATGCTAGTTCTACTTTCAAATTTTGAGAAATTTTCATACTATTTTACACAGCAGTTGCACCATTTTGCATTTCCACAAGCAAGGAAAAAAGTTCCAATTATCTGCAAGCTTCACCAGCATTTGCTGCATTTTGATGTTTTTGTCCATACAGTTTCTTATAAATCCTCTCACCTTTTTCTTCTGACAGTTAAGCTTCATCCTCTTGGCTTCTAACATTTGAGATCATATTATTTCCCCTATATCAGGTTATCAAATTCTACTTCAATATGTCTACTGTCATGTCAAGACAGGGACCAGCCATTATAGAGCTTTCCAAGGGTGTTGAAAAGCATCATCAAGGCACTTCTTAATTTCTGTATCTTACAAACATCTCTAGGAAGTGTCAGAGAAGGCTGAACATGATAGATCTGCCTCAGCTTCCTGAGTCATTACTGTTTTAAATTCTATCATTTTAAGTTCATTGATAGTGGCCACTATTGAGCCTTGTCTTCAGTGTATATATCCAACAATTTTTCAGACTTCCTGTGCCCCACCCCAGCAAGGATGTTACTCATATGCTTTTCAAATATGTGAGCAATTGATGCATAGGATTTCATTTTCAGGTCAGTTTCCTAGGACAATTCCTGGGACCAATTATTGCTTCTACTTGGGTCCAGAAGGAACTTCTCAGTACACTCATACTGCTTATTTTTGAGAAGTATTTAATAAAAAGGCTGTAAAAGAGAATATGACTTAAGAAAATCAACAAGAAAAGCAAAGCTAGTTACATGATGACACTACTCACTTGCAAGCTTAAGGAGGAAAAAGAATGATTTCCAGAATTCAGAGTTGTAGTATCAGGGATGACCACACAACTGGATCTGTGGTCTTAGGTAGAGAAACACTACCACTAAAAACTAATCAAGAAACATAAAGGGGAAGCCAGGGTAATAAATATTCCAAATTTTATCTTTCTTTCAAGCCTCAAATTTTCTATTCATTCTTCTTATTTTATTCCACAAATCTTTTATTCCTATGAGCAAATACTCTAGTTAGCTGCTTATCTGTGGGTCAACAGGGGATTTCTTAAAATCCTTTATTTGTCCCTATCTGGCTATCCCCCCATTACACACACACACACACACACACACACACACACACACACACTCACTGTCTTTCCAGCCCTCCTTTCTCAGGGCTATCAAATTCTCCTGAACTTTACTGTGAAAATCTGTTTTTTTACATCTAGTGTAAATCTGTATTTACTGTGTCAAATTGTTGCCCTTTTACCAGTGGTAAAAATAGTTCCTATTCTGGTTCCATCTGTAATTTGTTGTTTGGAAAGTTTCCAGAATGTCTGGATTGTCTATGAAAATAACAGCATTATAACACTTTCTCCTAGATGTTTAGAACTTGAACAATTGCCAGGGGATGTACTTTTGTTACATAAAGAAAAACTAGACATCCTAGAAAATGAACTGCTAAAATGTTGTGAAATATTTATATGAACAAATATTTAGTTTAAAATTTTGGTCACTAAACTTGAAAGAGCAGCCTCATTATTCACTGATTAGAATTAAAAGAAGGATTATTATATGTCTTTTGATAATTATGTTGTGAGTAGAATGCAATTATTTCAACTATAGATTTGTATTTTTCATTCTTTCCTTGGCTAACTACTCTCTAGCCCTCCAGATCTACCACACCTGTTTTCTATACTGTTCTTTGCCCTGAAGCCATATGAACTATGACTTTTGCTTTCTTTTTGGGCTCTGCCAATGGGAAATCCAAGGACGAAAGTGGAAAAAGGAAGATAGGTGAAATTGAGTATTTTTTTTTCTGTTACACCAAGATTGGCTGTTCCCTTGACAACTCATCACTGATCACAGTTATCTTCTTTATCTAGTTCGGGGTTCTCAGACTTCTCTCTCCCCAAGTTCATTTTTAAAACTAGAGGCAGATATGGCAAATATGATAGCAGCTCTGAGTTCCTGTGCTATTCCTTTAGTTTACATGCTGCCCACATTTTAAAATAGGCCCTTTTGTAAATAAAACCCTCTTGAATTATGCTGCTTGAGTGTGCCATCCCTTTTCTGTTAACATCGATTGACAGACCATTGTTCACCATCACAGACGGTATGATGCATAGGCAAGGTTATTCCTTTGGTTTATTAGAGAAGGATGTTGTTATAGTTGACTTGATCAAGTTTATTCTGCCTGCGTAGTTTCGACATTGCCCCAGAGAGAGCTTCGTCCCCCCACAGGTCAAGAGTTCCACAACTTACCTTGCCTCCTAGCATAGAAGGCAGATTTTCGGGGTTTTTTATAGTTTCAGTTGTTTTATTGATGTATGAGAAGAGTGGAAGGTGAAAGTAGAGAATAAAAGGCAAATATTCAAATCCATGTATTAAAATATAGTCTTTTAACCTACTTACATATTTTCAAGAGAGAATTCTCTATTTCTTCTCATTCATATACTAACTACTCTCCTGCAGTTATATTTTATTTTAAATAAATTAATTGTGCTGAAAGTTGGGCCCAGGATTTTTTTTTGATTTTTCTATTTTAAGTGTAAAGAGTTAAATGTTTAAAAAACTTAATGTGGGAAATATGTAAAAAT
The DNA here is from genome assembly GCA_004365215.1 of Cuniculus paca. Taxonomy (NCBI): domain Eukaryota; kingdom Metazoa; phylum Chordata; class Mammalia; order Rodentia; family Cuniculidae; genus Cuniculus; species Cuniculus paca. The sequence goes on along the minus strand of RJWT010021065.1, from coordinate 7,971 downwards.
AAAATGTCCTCTTCACTTTTACCTATTAATTTCAGTAACAATATTGCAGTTCAACTTAACATTAACTGCCTAACAATCAAATATTCGTATAGGGATGTTTTCTCATTATATAACTTATAATACTATTTAAAAAAACAAAGAAAAATTTCATTTCCATATCATGTGACCTCTGTATTACTCTATTAGCAGTGGACAAAACTTCGTATCATCAAACAAATATTTCTGAATCTTCTAAGGACAAGGTCTCTGGATTTTGATAGTTTTTGGTGCTGTGTCTACATGATATTTACTTCTGATCTCTTCTATTTCACCATCATCAAGTATAAAGGATGCCAGCACTGGAATCTGACAGAAGTAGTTCTTAGCCAGAATATGTTTGTGTTTGATTTTGTGAATAAATACACGTCCATATCCCTGCAAAGGAAAGAAAATCAAATCCTCATTAAAAGTCACAGATACATTTTGCTGGTCAAAAACTGTCATATCTCAGTGTTTTTGCTTATCAGTTCATTCAGCCCAGAATTCATTTTTTTCTCACTTTACATATTGTCTTTTAAGACTCAATTCCTGTGTTTCTACCTGGAAGACTTCTCTCAAACCCTCTAATTCAAAACCACGTAGTTACCCAGACAATACATATTTGTTCTTCATTCCATTTGTATTCATAGGTTTGGTTTTGTACAGGGTAGGATGTACACAGCTTTCTAGCCTGCATTCGAGCTGAGGGTGATCATGTAACTGGTGACAAGTTTTCATAAATACATGTGTGCATATGTATGAGGTGTGATCAGAAAATATTTTGTACATTACAAAACTTGAAAGTTTTAATACAATAAAAACCACATTTTCATTAGTCCTCCTCAAAATAGTCCCACTCCTTTAAACACACTTATTCCGTTTTGCTTGCTACTTTCTGAAGCTGTTCTCAAGGTCCTCCTTCAAGTCGGATTGTATTATTGCTGCTCCCTTAATGTCCTGGATCAACGGAAAATGCTTCCCTTTCAGGTCATTTTGATCTGGGAAGAGCCAGAAGTTGCACAGCACAAGATCTAGGAACTAAAGGGGAAGAAGACACACTATAATGTTTTCACAAGCCTGCCATTTTGCTGGATGGCAACTGGCAGCAGCATTTACATATATATATATATATTTTTTTTTTTAAATCACACTTTGTAAAGACGTTCGTGAAAGAGGACTTCTAGAACTACTTGAAAAAGTAGCCAGAAGAATGGGATGGATAAGTGAGCACCCCAAGAGAGAGGAAAGTAGTTTGAGGGATATTAATGGCAATGCGTTTTTTACTATGATTTTTCTTAATTTTATATATGTATATATATAAAGTTTACAGGGAAAGCTTTTTAAATATTGAGGTTTTTAACAGTGGAAAGACTCACCTATCAACCATCTTTAGCCTTTTTCCATATGTGGGAGGTAGATAAAATGTAAGAAATGAAGTTACTGACTCCACATTTTTAGCTAATCTTCTAAAAAAATTGAGAAAGCAAACAGGGGAGGTTGTAATGTCCTGCAGGTTGTTAAAACCAGGTCAGGACTGCTAATTTTTAATCTATGATTGTTCCTACCTTGCCCAATGTGCACACTGTGAGAGATTGATCTGCCTTATTCAGTGAGTTCACAGAACAGACATCTTTTTCCATGCTTTTTTATAACTTGTGAGATTGCAGGGAATCAAGATTATTTCAAATTTCGTGTATATTTTACTTTGTGGGGAATCAAATATCTCTGTGTATTAAGGAAATTCTGGAAATGCTTTAACGTGCTGTAAAACATAAGCTATTGTTTAACTGGACTGAATATTAATACTTAAAAAACTATATCAGGCCAAAACTATAAAAAAGGCAAAATTTTTTAGCTTGTTTGATTGTTTCTTTTTGCTTTATTTACAGAAATTCAGAGAAATTGACATCTTGAAGTTGCAAATGCATGTAACTAGAACATTTAATTTGATACAGTGATAATTTGATTAAATACACAAAGGGAGTTGTATGGATTGATTGAAGAAGCACTGGAATATCAGCTTTGGGAATGAACTTCAATCTCATTATGAGTCTTAGATGGAATGATATTGCTAGAATTGGCTTGGCTTCCACTGATAAAATATTTATGAGGCAGCTTAGTTTACTAAGTATAACATTTAACACAGTTTCAATTTTTTTGCTGTCCTTTTTCAATCCCTAGAGTGAAATTTTTTTTTAGCCTGGCCTCTTAAAACTCTAAAAAAATTATTGAAAAAAAGCTAAAATTTAACTAATGTCTTCTCTTTATACCCCCCTCTCCAAAATAAATAAATTAATTAATTAATTATACACTAGGCAGGGAATACTAGTATTCAAAATAACTATTACATAATATCATTTCTTCATTTTCCTTGCATCTTGCATGGAATTGAAGGTACAGCAATTTAATCAATTGAAGGCAGAAAACTAGTATCAGTCCTTGTGATCCTAGGCACACTTAGAGTAAATGGAGCTCTCTACAAATTCTTCAGAGTTTTCAATTTTGTTCATCAAAATGTTTTACAGATTGTATCTTGTAAGTTACTGAAATTAAATGGCACTTCCCCCACTCCTACTTAGCTGGAAGCAAATGAAAAATGATGTTTCATCAGTATGATTGCCATGTAGCACACAAAATTATGAAAAACATTCAATTGACAATTGAGTGATTTTAGGTAGACTCATGAGGATTAATCAAAGGACAGATTTTGGATTCCAAATTCCTATGTGGTGGTAGTACTCATTAATTATTCAAAAATATGCATTAAACTTCTCTTTTGCGACAGCCACTATTGTATGTATTAGAATTACAGATGCAAATAAGTGAAACAGGTCCTTGCCTTGATGGAACTCACTGCACAATTAACATATTTAAACTTGCTGTTAGTAGAGACTGTGGTATCACACTTAGACATTTAAGACATTCATATCTCTTTACCTGTTATGTGTCTTCTCTTCATTTTCATTTCAATCTCTGTGATACATACCAACCACATATTTTGGAACTGTTTACCCATAAATTCTATTTCTTAATCCAGTGGATGCACTCAGATCATTCATGGAATGCATTTACAAAACTAACCAAGTTACCTACAATAATTCCAGTGACTAAATTAACTTCCTAAATAAAGTTCAACTTCTTACCTTTTCAGTGCTCTCTAACTTGAGATGAGCAGCTGCTTCATCTTTGGTGAGAAGAATGCAATTCCAGGGGGACCACTCCATGGACTTATCCCATCTGACCATGACCAGGTCATTGAGATCGTCCCAGGCACTGAGTGCAGACTGGGATGCCCAGATGTTCTCTATCAGGTACTGAATATCTTGGAGCTGCAGTCAAAATAAGTTTGAGAATAATTTTATTTTATATAAATGAAAATATTTCAAAATTATTACTTGAGAAAATAATTGAATTATATTGACTACATTAATCAACATCATTCATAAGGTTTCAGTGGCATATAGTAGACCCTTACATTTTACCAAACTTCTGTCCATTGTGCCCTCACTACATTATAAATGTCACGCCATGACTCCATCTTTAACCTGCAGTAAGCTGAATATATTTCTTCCAGTGAGATAATTACTTATACCTTAGTAATACCTTACTAATACCTTAGTAAATACATGGTACCAAATACTTTTTTAAAAAATTCATTACTAGCGATTCTTAGGACCATAATAAAGTCTTTTTATAGCTATTTACTGCCATTTTACAAGGGAGGATTCCGAGATTGAATAAAGATGAAATAATTCATTTAGTGTTAACTATAAGATTTTTTTTGTTCTAATGAAAACAAGGAAAGGTATGGAAATGAAATAAGCATTTCAACTTTTAAAAAACTTAAAAATTGCATCAATGAAAACAGATCAAACCCTAGACCTCAAGCAGACTAATGCAAGTGGTTCATCACTGCGCTATACTCCAAGCCCTCTTAGAATCACTTTCTATCATGAGTTCTTTATATGTAAATTTAGAACTGTAAGAAAGGAGCACATTTGACAAAGTATAAACATTGAAACAGAATTATTATTTTTAAAACGTTTGTGTAAGAAAGCAGAAATGTTTTCTATAAAATCAGCAGATAAAACCTAAATTTACCACTTTAAAAGGAAAAAAGCTTGTCACCATAACCTACTACAGTGTTGCATAAATGAGTAACTCAACATATTAAGTTCAACTAATAAAACCTAGCTTTTACCTGATGCAAGAAAAAATACTATAATAGCTGCCATGCAAAAGAATCCATAGGACATTAAAATGTAATATTTCATACAATTTTACTTATATTCAAAGTGTGCATCTTATTCATACTTTTTATTGTAAGTTGCATCAATTGTAATAATAATTTTAAGAATGTTACATAGAGAATGAAATAGTTGCATGCAAATGTCAAACGTGCACATCACAAATATTGTTGGTAACAAACTGGCTCTGTTCTGCAGTAAGCATTATACATGCAATTGCTGCAATAGTGAGAAATAGTAGTGCCCATTCTGTAGTACCTGCGTGGATTTCAGGTAAACCAGACTACTACTACTCAAATGCTCAAAATCTCTAGCTATGCCTTGAACTTTCTGTATAGTCCGGGCCAGCCTCAAACTCATAGGTATCCTCCTGCCTCAGTATCCTGAGTGCTGTAATTATGGGAAGGTGCCACCACACCCAACTGAACTTTTCTATTTCATACATCTTAGATTTCATCTTTTTACCATACATTTCATCACGCTCAAATTCAGTATACTATATGTTTTTACCATTGCCCATAAGTTTTTCTGTTTCATGAGAAAGTTTAAATACTTAAATTATGCCTGACAATAATATTACTGAAATATATATCAATCAAAATTATATCAATTACAAGGGGGAAAGCTACTGGACACACATATTTGTCTACTTATCCAAGACACTAGAAAAGCAAGACAAGAGGGTCAAAATCCAACACAGACACAGTATCAGAGACTAATTTTATCTGAAAGGTGAAAATACTTACCTAGAATGTTTTTATTCAGTATATGTGGTGATTAGTTTCATGTTAACGTGACTGGGCTAAGGATTTCCAGATATTCAAAAAAACAACGTCCTGAGTGTTTTCATAAAAGTATCCTTGGATTAGACTAACATTTAAATTGGTGGACTGAGTACAGCAGATTACCCTCCACACGTGGCTGGGTTTCATCCAATTGTAGAACTGTGCAATAGAATAAAACTTGACTCTCCCTTCAAGGAAGGATGAACTCTGCTGCCTAATGACCTGTGATTTAAAGACATCTATCCTTCCTCACTGAACACAGCTGTTGGTCTTCAGGTCACAACTGGGCGCTGGCTTTGCAGATCTAGGAGATGCCAGGCTCCAAAATCATGCAAGCCAATTCCTCATAATAAATCCCTTTACCATAGACATAAATCTCTGGATAATTATCAAAGACATAAATCTCTGGATAGCATAGACATAAATCTCTAATGCAATACTGAATATTCAAATGGTGAGTTATTTTAAGGCCTCAATCTACAATTCTCACAAAGGACATATTCATTTGTCATATTAACAATTCTTGAAGAAAAGCACTTAAAAATTTAAATTCTAACAAAAACACCATCTTTATTAATAAAGTGCTCATTCCAGTGAAAGATATTTAATCATTTTTGATCTGTAGTTTTCAAACTGTGGGTTGTTACCTCTTTGGTGACACCAAATTCTTCAAAGGAAGATTAGAATGAGTAGATTTGGATTGAATAGAAAATGTCTACAGGCATCTCTACTTGTAAAGGTAAATATTACTTTAGGAAAATTTTGTCTCTGGGGCAATACTAGACTGCCTAGGTTTGAATTCCAGAAGTGATGCTTACTTAGTTTAAATTTGGGAACGTTAGTTAACTTCTCAGAGCTTAAATTTCTTCATCTGCAGAATGAAAATAATTCTTATTTTCATAGGATTATTGTGTTGGATGAATCAATGCATAAAGTGTGTAGATTCATTCGAGCACTGTCTGAATGTTGGTTTTCATTATTAATATTTTCATGCATGCCTATACTAAGTTTTGATAAAAGCACATATGATATAGATCATGACCAAAATATTTGAAAGCTATTGATTTAGAGACTTTTTTAACAAAGTGCATTACATTTGGAAACTATTTTTTAAACACCTAAAGTTTTTTATTTACAGTATTGCCTATTTTGCATTTATTATTAAATTCGATTTAGTTTATTTTAATTAATAACTTTAATTACAAAAAACCTGATCTATTTGATAGTGTGTGAACACTGATATCATTAGTAAGATCAAAAGTCATTTATGGGTTGTTTTTATTAATAAGTTGTTGATGTTGGGAGTTAATCCAAAACAGCCTCTGCTACTCATATTGGGGTGGGAGAACTTAAGCACATTGTGTGCGCAAACATTTTTCTTTCCCTTTGGATGAACACAGAATAAATAATACCAGGAGACTGAACACCTGTCCCAAATGATAATATACAAGTAGCATAAGAAGAGATTACCCTTTTTTATAAGGAACATATATGTGCTTTAGTTTTTTTTTTATTTTAAAGAGAATAAAAACAAAACAAAACAAAACAGAGTAAAACACAACAAACCAGATCAGAACAGAGCAATGCAAGCAATACAGGCCTTCAAAACATGACAGGAAATTAACAACGGCTACCCTAGTGTCTCTTGTTTTCTTCAGAATGGTTGTTCATACATTCACTCATTTTATATTATTTTGTTTTGCTTGAGTTTTTTGTGTGCTTTTGTTTTGTATTGTTTTGTTTTTGTTGTTGTTGTTTTTGCCATCTTAATGTTTCTACTAAGGAATTGTAATTGAGTAGAATAATACTCCACTAAAGAATATTTAAAAAATCTTACTCCTATCTTTTTCTAAAAGAAGCAAAATTTGTGATTGGATACTATTAGTGCCCATGGTATCCAATTTGCCCATAGCTCAGGGAAAGTTAAGAAAAAGGATAAAATGGGCCACTTCTCATTTCTCCTCTTCCCCTCTTCAAGGCAGTTAGTTACAGGACCATTCCTCATTGTTCATTCCATCCTCTTGGAAAATTTCTAACTCCTTTTATATTTTGAAAGTGAACAGAAGTCTTGTCAAGTTTGAGGCAGAAAAGAAACCAGTGGAAGTAATATTATATTATTATTTAGTATCTTCTAGAGTATACTTCAAAAGGAACTGCAGAGAATCTTGACAGACATGTTGAAATGTAAATGTCTACTCATTATCTGTCTATAAGAGCCAAGAAAGACTAGCACTTCTGCCTCTAGGTCTTCATGCATGCAATTCCCATGGCCCGTGATGCTTTGTTTATCAAGGTCGCCAGATTAACAACTACTCACTCTTCTATCTCATTTTTAGGTCATATCCTCAAGGGAGCCTCTGCTGGCCCACAAAATACAGTAGTATCATTTCAATACCTTACAGTACTCGGAACTTCCTTCTATAGTACAAGTATTTGTTGTTACAGAATTTTATAATAATTTTAACTTCTGTCTTTTAAACTGTAAGGTCTGATTCACTAGTGCATACCCAGAATACAGCATAGCATTTAAATACCAAAAAAGTGTCTTCATGTACAAATCAGGAATGCAATCACTGTCTGCATTAGGAAATGGAAAGTAGCATTTCTGATAGTAGAGCCTGTTCCACTACAATGCACTTTATGTCACTATAACCCCTTAGAGGACTATCTCCTTCAAGACAGATTTTAGGCACTGGCACCCCTTATATTGATCATACCTGCATCAAGAAAGCAATTTGAGCACCATCGTCATAGTTGGTTTCGGAAGAGTAGAGCCGCTGAAGTAAGCATTTATATTTCAAAAACGATTCTCGTCGTTGTGCCTCATTCTCAAGGTTAACGCAGAGACGACACTTGTATACGTGGTGTGAGGTAACCGAAACAGCAAATTCTGTAGAAGGCAGGTACAGCTGGCAACTGCG
>RJWT010021064.1:0-17727 GCA_004365215.1 Cuniculus paca | reverse complement strand
ACCACTCAAAATCCCATTTGTTATTATATAATATCTATGACTAAATACAATAAAAGATGTCTTCAATTAATGAATAGACACAAACATATTTAAGGAAAAGATCCAAATAAATCAAAGGTGTAGAAAAAAATGAAAAATGCTATATATTCCTAGTAAAATTTTAAATTTGTATAGTTTCTCAGGAAAACAGATTGACAGTCACCACTAACACGCTTGTACACATATCATCTATGTTTGCCCAGGAATATAGCTCATCGGGCTGTGATGTGTGCACTGTGAAGTACGTAACAAAGAGAAATGTGGGGTTTTTTTGACAAATATGATATACATCATGTTTGTTCATAATAGTATACTTGTAATAGCCCCAAATTTGAACTGATACAAATACCCATTAAATGTGGAATAGCTGATAAATTGTGGTATCCAGCAACATATAATAAATCTAATACATAATAAATTTCTTTATGAGTGTAAAGTTGATTTTATAATTTAAAGAAAGAATCGATTTAGTAAACGTAAAATGATTTAGCTATGTAGCAACAACAAAGAATAAAAATTCTGATGCATACAACAACATGAATGACTCTCATAGATATGTTAAGCAAAAGAGTTCAGAATATTCTTACTGTGGAGAAAGAAGCATATTCACAGGAAAGAAAATTACACGAGTCTGGTAGCTCTGGAGATTCTCTCTGCATTGCTCTTCCAGTTGTTATACGAGTAAATATATGTGGAAAAATCATCAAGTTTTACTCTTAAAATTTAAGCACTTTCATGTTTCAAAATTACATTTCTAATTTTTAAAAGACCAGAGGACAGGATGGTAGAAGTAAGCAATTTTTTCATTTGAGTAGACTATTTTACACAGTTTAACCTCACTGGATTTTCACCTGATATTCTTAATAATACTTTATATACATTCCTTTTATTCTTGACTATTGACTGTATGAGAAAAAAGTCTCAGGTCCTGAGGTGCTCTTTGTCCTCATCTCCTTAGCATCTAGTTTATTAACAAACACAGACATGGAAGGTGAGTGTGAGAAATAAACTTTAGAACACATGAACTCAGAAGAAGTATTTTGTTTCCCTTTCCACCAATGCAAGTTAATTTTGTACTTAAAATGCAGGATTTACACAAAACTGTTCCTTTTGCTCTATAGCAAAAGCCCTTCTGTGAATGCACTGCAGTGTGTATTTCTTCTCCATAAAGTAGAATCCTTTACGGTTTGATTTAAAGGACACAAGAGAACTACTGTGATCAAATAACACATATTTGAACAATGTTGAGCTTTCATTAAAGGTGGACAATACAATATCTAAGAAGTAACATTTGATTTTTCACTTTGTTTTGAAATAAACATGATTAAAACAATAGGTAAAATGTGTAATACAAAATACTTTCAAAGAGTTTAGGAATGATGGACGCCTAATTCAGTTAAGCAACTGAACAGTTTGAAAAGAATTTGTGGGGTACAACTGCTCTCAAGCCAATTCCATGAGCATATCTGTTGCTATTACATTACTCCTAGGCTATGCAGCATCAATCAAGTCTCCTTTGCTTATATCTGGGGCAAGTAAATGTTGCATCTAAAAGAGTTAGGCAATTAGCGTTAAAAGCATTTGAAACAGAGGAATAAGAAAGTCTCTGTATTTACCAATCAGAAGCAAAAGGCATAATTCCAACATGATTCTTCAATCGTAATTCAATGAAACACACATGAAATCACCAGCACTGATTTTTGATTAAATTGCTGCTCACATGAGCAATGATGTGAAATGTATTTCCTGGATGAGCAGCAGTAGGAATATATTCATTTTATGATATGAAACTATTTTCCTCAAGAATGACAAGAGAGGACAGCTAATCGAATGCAAATTTAAATGGCTGATGCAGGATTTGAGAGTCTTATAATTATGCTACAGAAGAAAGGGCTATTCCCAAGGTTTTAGCCACCTACAAACATTACACTGTGTTGTTAGGTTGCATTTTAAAAGTGTGCAATGGCCCACTCCTTTAATAAATAATCAATTAAAAAGGAGAATATGAAAGATGTTGAGAAGGAGCTTATAATATCAGAATAACTTGCCTAAATTATCCATATAATACTCTTCTCTAGTTTATATTGACTAAATTGTGTGTGTGTTCAAGTCAAAGGCAATGAATACAAGATTTTGACTTATCTCCATATTTTTCCTCCTATTAAAATCATTTATGTGCAAATATTTTATTTATTTTGCAAATAAGTGAATTGTAAACTTATCTAAAAATATTCTGGAAATATTGCTACATCCCAAATAATGAGAATGGTAATATATTTCCACAAGACAAAACTAAATGCTAGATTTTTCAAAATGAATTTTTACACTGACAAGCATATCTGTGCTTCATCACTTGCAATGTTGAGAATCTCATACCTATGGGAGAATCTGTGTCAATTCTATGGAGCAATTATCTTCAGAGCATTTTCAAAGGGTATACCCTCTCTAGGCCACTACATTTCAAAGGCGGAAGGACTAGGAACCTTCTCAGCAGATGGGATGGCATAATGTGGCTGGGATTGGGGATTTGCATGAATATGAATTACAAATAGCACAGATAACATGGTGTTCAAAAGCTGTTAGAAATCTTGAATGTCAAAGTCATTTAGCTGACATTTGGAGGGACATAATTACCTTAAGAACATGGAAATGGGTTGGTCTAAATTGCATGGGCAGAGAATCACAAGACACACAATGGCATTGCTTTGGCAATAATTGTGACAAGTGGGCATGGCCAAGTAAGCCAAGAATGGCACACATTAATGCAGTGACATTTTTTCAATGTGTGTTGCCCTTTCAGAAATATGCATATGAAACCTAAATAACCTCTGACCCATTATAAAATAACAGGAGAGAAAAAAAAAATACCATAAATCCTATCATTGGCAGCCTAAAGAGAGTTCATTCACATTTCATACATAGAGCTATGTATTTCAAATATGTAAACTGCATTTAACAATTTTAGACCACAAAGTTCATTATTTATAGCTTTGTTTGTAATTTATTAAATGATTTCTAGAGTATTTGCTTTGAAAAGGATAATAGCTCTTGATTTTAGCACATGATAATGTTAACTGAAGCTCCTATATTTGCATAAATTATTAACCCAAATTACATATGCAATTGTAAATAAGTGGTTCTGACTAGTTTCTCATTTATTAAGGTGTATAAAAAGGGGTTTGAATATGAGACATTGTGAGATATTTAGGAACTGTACGAGACAAGTGTACTGGAAGTATACTAGATACTACAAAGTGTACTGCTCTCAATACCAGGTCAAATCATACTTCTCTGAAAGAAATAACTTACAGTACATGGTAGGGACATAAAAACAGCATATTTTACTCTCTAACTTCTGTCCTTGATGGTAAGTCTTTGCCACCAAGTATAATATTGAAAGACACAGCAAGAAAGTAATGCTTCATTAAGATTTCATCAGATAATCGCATATCATTTCTGAAATATTGATTATAATTCAACACTAGTGATGGAATAAACACTTTAATATCTACACACTAAAAGGAAATTTTCAAACCCTAATTAATATTTTATTTTCAAAAGTGAATGAAATACTCGTTTTCTTTGCTAGATCAATATCACAGGCTGTAATAACATTTGGATCCACAGCAAGTAGACTTCAATTTACACTTCTCTTTACTCTGATGCCAACCCTGATGAACACAGGACTCAATCATCATCATTTCCTCCTATTTTTGATAGCACCTATGTTCTATTCCATGGCATTTAACACTTACTTGCTCCTGTACTATTTGCTCTTCTCTGTACACATCAATCATTTCTTCTTAGTGGGGATATATAATTTATGAAAAGATTAATATAGTCAGGATGTAATAGGTACAGATAGAATTCGTTGAGACATTAAAATGCCACTGATTGCTGCTTGGAAATGAAAATACCAAGCTTCAATTTCCTCTTCATGTTAGGACTAGGCTGAAATCGGGAATAGAAAGAAATCACATGCACTCTATTCTATAAAGGAGATCACAGGCTGTGGCAAAGTCAGAACTGTAAATAGATGGAAGATAGTTAGAAAGTAGAGTTCCTGCCAGACACAAATGATGGAAATGACTGCAATAGAAAAACATCATTCTAGAGAGTAGTAACATGAAAGATTAAACAACTTTCTTCCCATGAAGGAGTAAAACAACTCATCCAAGAGATGCCTATTTGCTAATGATAAAATATTTCAAGGTCAAGTTTCAAGATTCTTTCAAGATCATGCAAAGTAAAATTGAGATACCATTTGAAAAAACAGTGAAAATAAGACTAGTTTTAGGTTATCTCTAATTGGATCTGAGTTGCACAAAATCCCAAATTCAGTTTGAGATAGTTGTAAGGTATTCTGACCTAAAAAACTAGATTAATTGTGAAATAGAATCAAAACTGGTTCATTCATTCAATGAATGAATATTCAGAATGTACTCAGAGTCTGACAATGTGCATGTTACAGACAGAGAAATATCAGGAAAAAAGACACAAGCCTGTCCTCATAACAATCACAGTATTTTACTTTCAACAAACAAATCAGAGATGTGTTTGTCAGTGTAAATATAAAATTACAAGTGATTATAGTTAAATTTTCCTCATGATAATAGTCATGATATTGCAGAAAAATTAGAAAACAAAAGTGCTAAAAACTGAAAAACTGTCACTTTAATAGTTAAGACTTTATTTTCTTGCATATTGCTTCATTTAGACCCAAATAACATTATTTTGAAATCTGAGATCTTATTGTATATAAAATTTACATGACATTTTATATAATTTGATGCTTTAATTTTTCTCTCATAAACCTTCATACACATGATTGTTTATGTTTTCACCTTCCTAAATCCTTGAACAGTTATTCAGGGGATGCTGTGCTCATAATACCCTTTTAAAACTTTGTGATCCGTCAGGGAACTAGACACTCGAGGTCCCTTGCCACCAAGGAAATGGTATGGGCTCATATGACTTTTCCACAGTTGATTCTCTAATTCACTACTTTTTATCACAAGCATAAGGAAATGTGATGAAAGCTTTATATGTCATCAAATACTTCATTTTTTGCCTAATGATAATATCCTTGAAATAAGTAATAAGGATGTACAATTTGATATTTTGATACATTCTGCAGTATTACTCTAAAAAAGGATTTTATAAACATTTACATGTTCACCTGCTGTGTAAGAATGTTCACATCATTACTCATTGAAGAACTCAATTCTTTTTAAATGCCATCACCAATATGTTATTCAAAAACAACATTTGAAATGGTGTTTATTGACATATAAAAGTGCATAGAGTTTCTTAAATTCTTTGGTAATCTCTATTTACACTCTTTAAATGGTGCAAAATGAGTTTATTACTCAAATGATGGAATCTGTAGTGAATTTGTAAGTGCCAGATGTAGGGTTTTGCTGCAAATTTTGTATTTATTTTCCTTTTAATGAAATGAATTTGTAATGGAGCATACTTCCCTCTATATGTCAAATATTCATCTTTTTGCTTTTAGTCTTATATTTTAAATTACAAATTTTTATCAATTTCTCTCACTGACATTACACACAAGATAAGTATCAAAACTGATTTTCTCTCACATTGTCACCATGAGCAGCAGCAGCATAATCACCTATCTCTTAATTTCCAGTAAGCATATGTTTTCTATTATATGTCTCATTGTACTAAGTAGAACATCTAAAATAATATGCACAATGATATTGATATTCATAATATTTACAATATTTATAAAAGGAATAGAAAAGGCTGATGTCACTTTGATTTTAATAAAAATTACTGAAGTATTTTACTTTGAACTCCAGTATTAGCTCTTATACATGTAATTTTACTAAAATAAGAAAAGATTCTTCTTAGTTCATCAATATTTTATTTTCATTGAAATAGGTATCAAATTTTCTTAAACGTCTTTTCAACATTTATTAAGAACTCCATAAATTTCATTTTTACTAAGTGATAGAACATATTAATCATCTGTCTGAAATTAGATTCCCACTTGTATATTTGAAATAGCTTATTGATTAAAGTTTGCTACATTTGAATATGCTGCTACAGTTTTTCTGCTACTATTTCATTTTGAATTTTTTCTATGGAAAAAGTTTCCTGCATGAGATTGGTCTGCAAGGTTATTTTTTCAGAGCTCAACAATTTTAAGTAATAATTGCTTCATTCATCTTAACTGTGAATTAAAATACTTCTTTCCATTTACATGGGAAATTTTATCAAAAATAGTGAAGTGTATGAAAACATTTGGTACAATAATGAAATTCTGTATGATTTGTGTTGAGGAAAGATAGAAAATAATTGTGGCTAGAATTATCCTAAATTTTCATACAAGTTAATAAGATGCCTTGGACATTTGCTTATCAGGCTGCCCAAATTTCTCATCAAATACAGACCAGCTCATTTGAAGGCCAAAGAAATCACATCTGGAAATTCGAGAATTGCTATTATTTAAATATAGGTAAACTCTTATTTTGCATGGCACAGAACTTTGTCTTAGATCAACAACCACAGGTTTAGACATGTATTTTTATAAAAATTTTATTCACAGTGTACCAAAACATTTCTCTTTACTATAGAGCTAATTAGGCATCAAAAAGACAAATATCACTGAACAGTTTCTAAACCTACCTTTCCACAACAATGCACTTGCTTTTTATTTCTTTTTATTATTTTTTGTCATGGCATGCAACAATGTATCACTTCCTGCCTTAAGATGTATGAAATGGATTTGCTTTTCAGTTTTAACACTAGTAGTTTTACCATATACCTTTTAAATAACACATGTAATTTGTACATCTTACAGTTATTCTTCATTGTTATTCTCCAGAAGTTTACTGCTGTAAATACATAATTAATAAACTAGTATGAATGTGAAGTGTTAACATTCTGTTTCTCCAACTCTTTGCACTTACTGTGAATTGCATCTTTCTTCGAGATGCCCCTAAATCTCATAATTATTCATGGCTTTGAGCACATGTGCATCTGACTGTGGCATGAAAAACTTAGAGGTATGCCACTGTTGAATTTATGAGAACACATTTTCAAAGTTGAAACTGGTGACTTTCAAAGTTGCAAAGAAAAGACAATATTGCCTTGTCTGTCTTGCGGATCACGGGTTGCTTGTACAAGCCCTGCGTACACGACTGACGTCATTTGGCTCAATGAACAATGCAAAGTTATTAAACATCCATGAGAACTGTGTCTACGGAATTCACTCAGTTACTTCCTTTTGTATACTTTTCCTTGAAATTTTCTTCCATTTTAAGAAGGAAAATAGCTTTTTTATTCTTACTTTGGAATTTCTCTATTTGACTTGATCAATGTAATTCATTTCTTTCATATCTTTAAGTAAGATGATGACCTCATCTGCAAATGGTTCAGTTGAGTCAAATGATTTTTGAGGATTAGTTTCTGTGTAATATACTGTGATTTGTAGCTATCACATAACATTTTCATTGTAGATAATGTTAATGGTCTGAATGTGACTTCAGGTTTCTTTATTCACCCACATTTATCCATATATAATTTATTTAAATCAGTTAACTATGAGTTTCCTTATGGAAAATAACAAGGGTAATAGGACTTACTGTCATAGAATTGTGAGAAAATCAAATCAAACACTTGTAAGCAGTTTTATAGAACCTACAACATGGTGGCTACTAATTAAATATCATAATAATTACCTACATTTTTTTGGCATTGATGAGGATGTTTCTAGTCAAATACTAAAATCAACAAAGATAATATGTGCTATATCTTTTAAAAATTAAACTGAAATCATAATTGCAATCATTTTTTAGTTAAATTTCATTCAGATGTCTTAAAATTTCTCACATTCACAATTTTAAGCAGCATTTAACAATTCCTTATTTTTGTATCTAAATATTTATAGAAAGAAGATTACTAGACTATTATAAGCATATTGTACCTGATTTATTTTGAGTAAGTAAATTTGATATTATGATTTTATCTTACAAGTGCTAAAATAATTAGAGCTAAATTAAATTTAAGTGTCTTTCCTCTGGTCAGATTTTCAATGAATTATTACTAAATGAGCAACATCCACAGAGAAGAACTCTATAAAACACTGAATTATAACTAAGTAATTTTAATAAACAACTAGTAGACAAATCAATCTACATGTGACACTTTTGGATATAAATAGTAAAAAATGTAGTTTAGAATTATCATGCAAAAAAATGAAGAAGTAAAATATGAGAAAAACACACCAAAAGCAGAAAGAGATTTAATAGAAAATATTACTCTATCAGCTGCAAATTTTCTAAAGATTTCAAGTTTTGGTTTACTTTAAACTTAATAACCGATAAGGCTGCCAATAACACACAAATCTGTTAGATTTTATTTTACTTAAATATTGGGATATAGAAAAGTGATGGTGGAAGTCCTATACTATTTTTCCATGCTGGGGAGAAGACTCTTCAAAAACTGGATTGAGTTCTATAAACCTTAATTTAAGTGTAGCATTGACCACTGGAAGAATGTCGAATGGATATTATGAGAATAAGCATATGTCTGGAAATAGAGCATCTTGAAAGCTATAAATGTGCATTTTTTTGCATGTAAGTATATAGGATGTGATCATAGAATAATCATGGGGAAGAAAAAAATAGAGGAATTGAGGAGGGACAGTTGTGAGCCACTGTGCGATGATAATTTACACTGGTCTTCATTTGCCATGCTATGCATGATACCATGCAGCAAAGTTACCAAGCAGCTAAGTCTGCTTATATGGCGGATCATTAAACACTGTGCCTAGGAGATAAATATTCCTGGATTGCCTGTAGATGACGGGTTCAAGCATGGACTGCATTATTATTTGAGAAGCCCATTTTTTAAAGAATGCCTTGAGGATATTGTTGAGAATATGTAAAATAAATTTTTATCCCAATATGATGCCCCTACAGAAAAATGTTTTGCAATTTTTTGTTGTTGTTTATTTGTTTTCTTTTGGGGGTATTTGTCTTTGTTGTTTGTTTTGGTTTTGGTTTTCTTTTCTTTTTTTCTTTTTTTTTTTTTTGAGACAGCTTTCACTATATAGTTAAGGCTGGTCTTGATCTCACCATGTAGCCCAGGGTGGCATTAAATTTATGGAAATCTTCCTTCCTCAGTCTCCCAAGTTCAAGTGCTGGGATTACAGGTGTGGAAGACCATGCCCGGCAGAAATTTCTTCACCGCTATTAGTAAAAAATCATTCAGTACCCATCAGAAGAACATTTTAATTTGAATAGGCAAAGAAAAGTCTAAGGGATCATCTTTATTTTTTTATTTCTATTGTTTTGACATTCAGAACTTTTGTCAATCATATACTTCTCTTTTATAAATTAATATTGTGTGTCATTTACTAATCATTTGTTCTCATTGAGAATAGGGAGCACATTTCATTCAAATACAGTTCTCTAGATTCAGGGCAAAGAAGTGAAAATGACAGGCAAGAAATTCTAGTGGAAAGTCCATCTTGGAAAGCACAGAGGGCAGAAAAAAAATGTTAAATAAATAATCAACACATGGTAAAACTAACTTCAGTAGAAAGAAATTTTTAAAGAAAATTGAATAAGTTGACTTGATTGAGAGAGGCTGGTATTTGTAACAGACATTGGTGTTTAATCCTGACTAGCTCAGGATAACTGCTAAGGCTCTAGAATAAGAGCTTCTAAGCAAGAGAAACTGCAAGGAAAAAGGAAAGAAAGAGAGAGAGAGAGAGAAAGAGAGAAGAAAGAAAGAAAGAAAGAAAGAAAGAAAGAAAGAAAGAAAGAAAGAAAGAAAGAAAGCCAGCCCCAAGGAAGACAAGCACCTGCCAACTGCTAAAAAGTATTAAGAGGAGGTTATTAGAGTAACTGTAGCTCAATGAACAAATAGGGAGAGAGGGGAGAGTGGCAGCTATACACAGGGCGGGTGCTGAAGTATTCTGTTCTTGTAGGATTTGATATGACACGTGAAGGAAGCCATCATAGGACCTTAAAGGAGAGTATGATCCATGTCTTGACTTTAAAATGTTGTATTCCTCAGGATACACATCAGGTATACATACAAATTCCCTAAATGTGATCATTGTGTATATCTAAATTGTAACAAGAAATGTAATAAAAAATTAAATAAGCAAAATAAATTGTCATATCATTCCATAAAGCTGTCAACCATTTAGAAGTCTGTCCTTCACATATATGAGCATATACATTCTTAGTTTTCCCCATCTAAAAGTGGAATGAATTACAACTCCTTGACATTTTTGAGCAACAATAATTTTTTTTTTTGGTATTTTTGAGAAAGAATTTCACTATGTATTTCGGGCTAGTCTTGAACCCACTAAGTAGGCCAGGCTGACCTCAAAGCCACAGTGACATACTGTCTCAGTCTCTAGAGGACTGGGATTATAAGTATTCATCCCCAAGACTAGCAGAAGCATTAATTTTAAAGACATAAATTTTGGACTTTAGAAAACTACCAAGTCTGAAATTCTAACTCTCACATATAACTTATTAAAGATGTCCTCTATTTCCTCCTTGTGACAATCAAACAGAATTTACTTAATGGGCTTTGGCTTTCAAAAGCCCACCTTTTTCAGGATATTCTTACCATTTTTCTGTTCTTCATCAGTATATTTTTGTACATAATGAACACCACCATCATGGAGATCGGTGTATATGCATATCACATCATAATGCTTTGAGGTCCCCTTCCCTGTCTTCTCCCTCCCATCTTCCTCATCTCCAAATCCCCTATCTGTCCCCGCAAAGTCCTCCTCCCAGTTTCTTGTCATCTATCTTTTATTTTGCTCTGAATTTTGTATGCTTGGGGTTTCTCATATAAGAGAAAAAACATAATATATAACCTTCTGTGTCTGACTTGTTTCACTTAGTATTATGATCTCAAGGGGCATCCTTCTCCTGCAAATTACTTAAAGTTATCCTTCTGTAGGGCAAATATTCCCAAAGCCTTGCTCCCTCATATGAGAGACAAAAGAGAAACAAAGGAAAATAAGAACTGTCATTTCAACAGTATCACACGTGTCATAATCTCTCCCTTAGAGTATTACATTACTCTAAGAACCACCTGAAAATTCTGGTAACAAGTTAATTGCAAATTACACACAATGCTTCCTGAATTTTCTTAGTATAAATTTCATTTTTAAAATCTATATTATTAAACTAGAAAAAATGAAGCAGACAACTTTTTGAACTAAGGAAGAGAGGAATAAAAGTATTTATAGGTAAGAAAATGAAGGTGAAATTCTGTTGTTTATGTCTCAAAGGAAATAACCTACAATTTTTTTCATTTCTATGGCAGTGTCTGAGAGTAGGAAGAGTAAATGTCTGTGGTTCTTTATATGTATTTCAGTTTGGAACCTGAGAGACCCACTGGAAATAGACTGACCACAATATCCCATTAAAGGTCAATTATTTTTTATAAATATTATATAAAATCTAAGAAAATGTTCAAAATATTTAATATCAGTACCACAGATTCACTGACCAGGTGGAGAGATATAAAGATGAGGGTCTTGAAAGCCCACAAGCACACCTGGTTTTAGCCCTGTCATTGGATAATATAGACAGGAATGGACCTGAGACAGAACCTTAGCAAATTAAACTCTGGGAAGCAGCTGATGGCAAATGATAGCAAGATGTTTCAGTGTTTCAGTAACTCGAGTGGAGAGTAGCATCTGTTTTTTCCCTATAAGTTATCACACAAATACCATTTGGTGAACTAAGGAAGTCAGATATATGTTTCTTCTCTCTATGGTAGGAATGGAAAAGATAAAAAGAAATTATCTTTATTACAAATGATATATTTTAAATTCAATGTATTCTAAAGCTGTATTTTCACACATTTTGCATTAAATGTCACTTCTTCACAAAGACTTTCCTGACCTCATTAAAAATAAAAAAAGTTTTTTACTCTTCCCATTAGCTTCTTTCTCATCCTTGTGTCTGTTTCCTTCAAATCACTTATCACAACTTGTAATTTTTGATTCTCTGTTTCCTGTAGTACTGGAAATTGAACCCAGGACCTTCACAACTCAGCTTTTTTTTTTCTTTTTGAGACACAGTCTTGCTAATTCCTTATGCTGCCCAGGCTAGATTCAGACTTGCAATTCTCCTGCATCAGCCCCCAGTGTTGGGATTACAGGTGTGTGCCACCAACAATTGTAATATTGCATCTGATTTTTTACACTTGTGTGTGTGTGTGTGTGTGTGTGTGTGTGTGTGTGTGTCTGTGTCTGTGTGTGTGTCCTTGCTCTTTAACCAGAATGCAAGTTTTGGAGACCAGAAACAGTTTTACATTATATATATTTGCATTCCCTTTGTGTTCACAATGGTTGGCTGTTGGACAATTAATAATTTGCTAACTAAAATAGCTAACATATTTCACTAATCAAAATTAATACATGATCTATATTCCCATTTTGTTTATCATTCACTACTTTTTTATCAATTAATGTTGTGTCATTCATTAATTATTTGATCTCTCTGAGAATAGGGGGCACATTTCATCCTTGTAAGATATTCTACCAGACCCTGCCAGGCCTACAACTGAAAGTATTAAAAATTAGCTGAAAGGATACTGGCAGACACAGAATGCTGTTACTATTGCTTCTCTACAACAAAAACAGGATTATTTGGCCAGACTTTGAGATGCTTAACTATTCAAAGCCTGCATTTCAATCTCAAACATTGGGTTCCTTCCAGGATCATATGAGTTACAATGAAAAAAGAAGAATGGAATGCAAACTATTTCTTTCTGAAAGCATGATCTGACTCTAAAAGTCATATGAAAAATCTAGCGGCAAGTCACTAAGGAATCAAGCATTTCCAAGCTTTCCTAATTATGTATCTCAAATATATCAAGAGTTTAAGAAACAGTAGAATAATCTAATTTTCCTGTGGCTTCCCACTTCTGTGAAGTTGTGTAATCAATTAGTCCATTAGTCTGAGAACCATATAAATAAATGGCTTAAATCTTTTCCAGTTCAAGTGACCAAAAAAGAAACTCGACTTTCTTATTTAAAGCATTAGATCTGGGACAGACAAAAGTGCTAATTTTTTTGTTTCATTTCTAACAATTGGACACAATGTATATCCCTGAGAATGTAATGGACCAAAGAGAGTTCTACCCAGAAATCAATGTTGGCAGAAAAAGATCCACCCCATGACAGTGACCTGCTATCCTCACATCAGACTTGAACCAAGTGGTAGCAGCTGGCTCTTTGCACTTCAATTGCGAAGCAATGAGTTTATCAGTTTTGCTCATATCAAATTGTCCACTTTTTTGAGAATAATATGGAAGGTTAATGAACAAGGTCCTTTTCTTCAATTAAAAAAAATACGGTTTTTCAGAATACATGATACACTTGAGATTATGTTTATACTCAGAGAAAGTACTTTGAAAGCTCTCTTAGGTTTACCAGATTTAACAATAAAAATGCGAGACTCTTGAATATGCTTTGGTATCCATAAAAAATGACAAAAAAAAAACAAAAAAATGATTAGTATATTTTTTGTGCAACACATTTATACTGAAAGTTACTTGTTATTTATCTGAAATGTAAACTTATTTGGGATCTGTGTGTTTTATCTAGCAACATTATCCTAACTTCTAATTTCAATTTTATAGACGAGAACCTTTTATTAATCATTTAACTCGTCTTACCTCTCTGGAAAGTGAGAGTGAACAAATCTGTACTTTGCATCATTTCTTGTCTTATATTTTTTATTGTAGTTAAACACATACAAATTTTACTATCTGAACCATTTTTGGGTGTATAGTTTAGAAGAATTCAGTATGATTTTCATTTTATGTAGTCACCATTATCCCTTTCCAGAACTATTTTTATCTTGCAAAACAGAAACTCCACAACCATGATAGAATAATTCTGTATCCTTCTTCCCTCTCCAGCCTCTAGCAATGGCCATTCTGTTTTTTCATTGATTCCGACTACTCAGCTTAGTCATCTCCCTTTATGTGCAAGATGATGTATCTCAAGATCCCCAACATATGCCTGAATTCACAAATAGTACAGAGCTATAGAATGTATATACTGCTTTTGCCTATACACACATAACCATGATAATTTTATTGTATAAATTAGGTATGGTAAGAGATTAACAGCAATAATAAAATTAGAATGACTATAATAATATATTGTAAAAGTTATTTAAAGCCATGAAATTTGATTTTCAGAAATTACCAGAGGCAGCCTGTACTCACAAGTTGCTCAAGAATATTTATCCAGAAAAACAGGTAAGT
Source organism: Cuniculus paca (assembly GCA_004365215.1). Classification (NCBI taxonomy): domain Eukaryota; kingdom Metazoa; phylum Chordata; class Mammalia; order Rodentia; family Cuniculidae; genus Cuniculus; species Cuniculus paca. The sequence continues at coordinate 3,399 of RJWT010021064.1, read as the reverse complement.
GGCTTTGTGAGGAGGTAAGGGTACCATAGAAATTATAGAACTGCATCTTGAGAGTGCTGAGAACCAGAAAAAATCCCAAAATATTGGCATTTTGAAAGATAAATTAACTAACCAAAACAGTGCATTCCGGCACACGAAGAACTGTTGCTCGGTGAAAGAGGGAGAACTTCCCTTTCATGCAGCAATAAAAGGAAAATCTCAGCATAACTTGTGAGCATTGACACTGCAAGTAGAAGACCTGAGTACAGCCGAGTAGACAAAGATGAGACTGATAACCCCTGTCTCTTCTCTCCAGATTTAGATAGCATCAGATTGAGAAGACATCCTAGAAGCTGCTGCCACCCCTCCACCCTCTGTAGAGCAAACGGGAGATGTACCTGAGCAGAGTTGGTGTAAGAAGTCATAGCTTTTACCTGTGCTCAGAAAAATTTCCATGTTTTGTATAACTCCAAGACCTGAAGACCCTCATCCCCTGTGTAGAGGAAACCAAACTCTGGCCTGGGAAAATCCTGGCAGGATGGACGGATAGTGTGAAAAAGCAGAGGTTGGAACACAAAGGCAGGAAAGGGTTCATTAGCATGGGGTTTTGAGGTGGGAAGGTGTCTGAGTCTGGGGTCATGCTTGCAGACATTAGCAGGAGGCTGAGTTCTTCCAGTCTCAACACGAACATCATTCCTGAAAGCCCATCATTCTCAAGTCTGCTCATAGGCAGTCAGAGTAAAAGCAGCAGTGCAGACACCTCCAAAAGTGGAATCTAGAACTTTACCTAAGTTTGATCCACACTTTGGATCCACAAACAGACTATGCAAGTGACAGATGTGGTGGACAGTCCAGATTTCCTGACTCCCTCAATCCCAGGCATGGAAGGAATTATTTGGAAAGTGTAAGCCGGTTCTGCCAGGGGTGTTAACCAAAGTACACATCTGTGTACAGGTTTGGACCTGGAATGTGCCCTCAAATCCTCAAATAGTCAAGAGGCAGGGCTTGTGACTTTCACTGGACTCTGGGATTAAACTGACTGGTCTAGGACGTGGGGCCTAGTTAGAGGTGGGTGTATTTCCCTTCCTGACTCCTCCCTTTCTCTGTTTCCTGATCCCCATGATGTCAGCAGTTTTCCGCCACCCTGTCCCTTCCATGTATTTGTGGGTAAACCTGTCAAACATGGGAACCTTCTGAACTCAATCAAAATAAACCTCTCCTCTTTCAAATTGCAGGTGTCATATGTTTTGTCCCAGGGACAAGAAAGTGACTGAGACATCATCCACGACCATAAAGGGGCACGTCCTGACTGCTCAAAATGGTGTCTCCTGCTTAAACAGAGGCAAAGGAGAACTCTGAACTAAAAGTAGAACAAGATTTCCACACACATCTAGACTCCAGTATAAAAACCACTGGAAAGAGAAATATCAGGTCTGTTTTTGGTGGAATTTTTTGTGGTTTGTTTGCTTGTTTTGTTTTGTTTAATAGGTGCTAGGGGTTCTTGCATTTGTATAAAACCATTTACAAGTGTTAGTTGTTGCTCTTGCTTCTGTCTTCTTCCCAAGGTACATTATGCTCCTTACCAAGGGTTGGTTTATAAGATTCACTGAATTTGTGTTTCTGTTAGGTCATTAATTTCTCTCACTTTCCATTTGTATATTCATTTATTAATCCTTGTCTAATAGATTCTCCACGGGATCTTTTATATAGTCAGTTTTTCTTGGTTTACTTTTTAATCTTTGAATAGATTAATTTTTGTGTTTGTTTGTAGGCCTTATAAATTTCTGGTGAAAACTAAAAGACTGAAGCAATTGATGTAGTAACTCTAAAAAGCGAATTTTAACTTTTTCAGCTTTGCTGAGGTTTTATTGTTTGTGTTGTTTTAAATTGTTGTAGGATTTTTCTATCCCGAAGATCAACCTGAGGAATAGTCTTAAGGTTTCCTTAGGAGTTTTCTGATCTGATTACTTCCCCTGGTTATGAGTGATAACTTTTAATTTTTTTTTCCATAGAGAAAGTGGCTTTTGAATGTCCTAATCTTCCAAGTCAAACTCCCAAAAAGATGACCAGAGAAAAATGAAGGTAAAAAAGTACTTGAGATTTGAAACCCTGGAAGTCACTTTAATAAAAGGACATGGGGCTAACAGTAATAGGTGCAGGTCAATAACAATGACCACCATACCTTTGCATCTATGTGATTTTAAGTGCAGTCAGTGGTCGGAACACAGTCTTTGATAAGTAGGGAAGGGGGTACCTGCTTGTTCATTCCAATGATCGTCAAGCTGTATGCAGGCTTATCCCTAACATGTGGGCAGCTACTTGTCACACCTCTAAGAGGTGGAAAATGGGTGGCTTCTATTTTGCTAAGCACTGAAATTGACCAAAAGTACCTGTGTTTTGCTTCTCAAATCCTTTTCTGGGAGATGCAATCCATTAATAGATTCCAGAGTTCAAAAATAGTTAACAGCAAACAGATGCTGCCTGTGCAATCAATATCTAGGTGGAGAGATCAATTCCTGGTATTTCCTATTCCACCATCTTCCCAGAATTACATGGTTTTAAGATAATTGGCTGAAGTATTACTGTGTTTCTTGGAAAAGATGGCAGATCAGAAGTAATCCTAAACATAATTTTATTACAAAAACATAATATTAGTCTAGACAAAGAATGTACTATGCTAACAATGTCCAAATCTCAATCTTGAAATATAAAAAGAATTTATTTTTTCATACATCCAGCATCAATTATGATCATATACAGTGTGTTCAGTAATCTAGACTTTCTGGTTCTTATAGCCCCATTATTTCAAAACGCTGCATTCGTCAGCAATAATGCAGTGTTCTTCATAACTAACAAATGCAAAAAAGAAATATATGAAAAATGTAACATTAAATACTTCAACCTAGAAGTGGTACACTTCATTGTCACACACAGTCCATAGATACAACAAATCACATAACCATGCATCAATACAAAGGGACAGTCTTGAAGGAGAAAAAAAACAAATAGGATTAAACAGTACAAATCTCAGCCACAATATTTGTGAAAGTAGAACTTGTCATGCAATTGACAAGCTAGATAAGTACTCAGTGGTTCAAGCTGCTTCCAAATATGGAAATCTCTTTAATTAAGGACATCACTAGCATTTCATCTAACCTTTGTTTGATTAATTCCAGTGACTTGGGGTTCATGTTTTCCTCATGAAAGGCTTGCTTCTTTGTTAGACTTGTAAAGCTAATATCTACTTCCTCATAGTTTCTCAGATCTGTCTCACACTGAGGATATGGCTGCCAATACTTTTACTTTATTTCTTTTATCAATAGAAAATAACTGCAAGTGCTCTAATTATTTTAATAATTGAGAACAAACTAATGCTTGAAAAACGAATAGATCACGTTTTAAAGTTTAGAGCACTTATGA